>CAUYPK010098969.1:0-242439 GCA_963574355.1 Loris lydekkerianus
TACACAGCTCACAGCAACCTCCAGCTCCTGGGCTTAAGCGATTCTCTTGCCTCAGCCTCCCGAGTAGCTGGGACTACAGGCGCCCACCACAATGCCCAGCTATTTTTTTGTTGCAGTTTGGCCGGGGCTGGGTTTGAACCCGCCACCCTCGGCATATGGGGCCGGCGCCCTACTCACTGAGCCACAGGCGCCTCCCACCTTTCTTTCACTTTGACTACTTGTATATTTGGTATTAATTTTAGCAAGTTATTTTACATTTTCTGTTTACTATACTCTTTCTTTGCTTTTTATATCTTTTTCTGTCTTCTATTGTCTTGATTTTTTTAAGTCTGCTTTTCTTTTCCAGTTGGAAAGTCATATGTTCTATTCCTGTACTTTTAGAGGCTTTTTTGTTGTTAATATTTAATATCTATACCTGCCTTAACAATGCTTAAAGTTAATCAAGAGTTCCGTCCTCTCCCCCAAACAATACAAAAGCCTTCTAGTCCTTAAATTTTATCACCCCAGCTCCCTTTTGACATGCTATTCTTGATTGGTATTTTATTCACACTTTGTTTCTAAACTCCAATCAGTTTTCAAGATCAGTACTATTGTTTCTACAATTAATATTTAAACACATTTAATCTGCATGTTCACCAATTTATTTCTCAACTATGTTTTGCATCTTAGTTTTTTCATTTTTGTTTCAATTGCTTTCCTCTGGTACTCCAGAAGGAAACAATTTCCACAGATCTTCAGGGATCGTGCAGTGATAGCCTATAGGTAATAATTTATTCTCTATTTATCTGAAAATGACTTCATTTTAGCTTTCCTTTCAAAGGTATTTTAGTTATGTGTATGATTTTAACTTAATTATTTTTTTCTTGGCTCTTTGAAAATACTAATCCAGTTTTTAAGATGGTATTGCTGCTGACGGGAAACGTGCTGTCAGTCTAATAGTTGTTTGTGGTTACATGTCATTTGACTTTCTGTTGCTTTTGAGACCTTATCTCTGGTATTCTGTAGTTTCACCAGATGTGTGCATGTGTCTGTGTGTTTTTGTGTTTGTTCCTTCAATGTAAGAACTTATCTTTTTTTTTTTTAAGTGTGAAAAAATTTGATCTAGTATCTTTTCAAACGTTGCCTTTGTTTTCTTCTTCAGGAACTCCTATTAGAGGTATTAGTAATGTAGTACTCCCTTCCTTCCTGCTTTCTTTTCTTTTCTTTTTTCTTTTTTTTCTGAGATAGGGTCTTGCTTTGTTGCCCAGGCTGAAGTGGAATGTCAGAATCTTTGTTCACTGCAGCCCTGAACTCCCGGGCTCAAGTTGATACCTGATTTTTCTCCTGGTCAGGTTCTTGGTCTTGAGAATCAAAGAATGAATTCACTGATCATAGGTAGGCAGAAGCTATTAGAAGATTGGAAATGGAACAGGTCCTTAAGGGATTGCTGTTGCAGCTCAGCTGGGTTTGGGTTTTTATGCCTTATTTGGCTGTTCAGACCTGCTGGCAAACTTTAGTTGGGTCCTTCAAACCTAGCTGGTATACAGTGATTGATTTCTTTAAACCTTAACCGACTGGCCTCTATTGTTTGGCCCTTTATTTGTGCTGGTGGGCTTTTTCTGCCCAGTCCCCAGGGGAAGTCCCTCCCCTGGCATTGCCCTGCCTAGCAATAGCCAGTGACCAGATTGTTGTAAGAAGTCCCTCCCACTTCTCCTCACCTGTTTCCCAGTCTCTGCTTAAAGCCTTCTAACTCCTGTCAAAGTGATTCTCCTTCCTTAACCTCCCAACTAGCTAGGACTATAGACATGCTCCACCACACCTGGCTAATTTTTCTTTCTTTCTTTCTTCTTTTTTTGTAGCACTCCCAAAGTGCTTGGATTACAGGCATGAGCTACCACCCCTGGCCCTAAAGAGCCTTCTGAATATGTCCTCTGTGTCTTTTCATTTTTCTCACACATTCCCATTCTCTTTAATCCGTTTCATGCTGCGTTCAGTATGATTTACTCAAATCTATTTTCTAGTTAAGAAATTCACTCTTGGCTCAGTGCCCCTAGCACAGTGGTTATAGCGCCAGCCACGTACACCAAGGCTGGCAGGATCGAAACCAGCCAAGGCCAGCTAAAACAACAATGACAACTGCAACAAAAAATAGCCGGGTGTTGTGCCGGTACCTGCGAGAGAACCACTTAAGCCCAAGAGTTTGAGGTTGCTGTGAGCTATGACGCCACGGCTGTGTCTACCGAGAGTGACAAAGTGAGACTGTCTCAAAAAAAAAAAAAAAGAAAGAAATTCACTCTTCACTTGTGTCTAATCTGCTGTTTAACTTGTTCTGTCTTTTCATTTTAGTGACAGCATTTTTTATTTCTGAAAGTCTTATTTGTGCTTAAAATAATCTGCCTACGTTTTCTTTATCATAGCTTTGTTTTCTTATATATCTTTAGTCATTTGTTTAATTCCTATTTCACTGCTTTTATAAGCATGTGTGTGTCTGTTATTTTATGAAATTTTGTCATGTGTTTCTTTGTGTAACCACCACTGCCATGAAAACACAGAGCCGTTCCATCACCACAGGCTCCCTCATGCTGCCGCTCTAGACCCACACCAGCTTCCCTCAGGCTTCCACCTGATCCTAGTCCCTGCCCACCACTCATCTGTTCTCTGTTTCTACAATTCTGCTATTTCGAGAATGTCATATAAGTGGAATAATATCAAATATAACCTTTTGAGATTGGCTTTTTTCAGTCAGCATAACTCCCCTGCGAGCCATTTAGGTGTGTGTTTTAATAATTTACTCATTTTCATCGCTGAATCGCACTCCATGCTTGGCTATGTCACATTTGTTTAACCTTTCATCATTCGAGCAATATTCTGGGTTATTTCCAGTTTGTGACTATTATAAACATTTATGTCCAGGTTTTGTGTGAACCTAAGGTTTCATATTTCTGTGATAAATATCCAAGAATCCAATTGCTGGGTTATATAGTAATTGTATGTAAAGTTTTAAAAGAAATACAGGAATACCTGTATTCCAGAACGGCTATATCATTTGATATTTTCAGCAATGTATGAATGATCCAGTGTCTGTATGTGCACATCAGAATGTGATATTACCATTTTTAAAATTTTAACCAAATAGGCGTATAGTAACATCTCATCGTTGTTAAGCTTTGCCTTACCCTAGTAGCCAATGATGTTTCAATGTGTTTGCCACCTGTATGCACATTTTTGGTGAAATGTCTTTTCTTTTGCCCATTCTCTTTGTCCTTTTTTGTTTGTTTGTTTGTTTGGGAAGGGATATTTTACTGTTGATTTTTAAGAGTTCCTACGTATTCTAGATAACAAGGTTTTTGCTTCTCCCAGTCTATGGCTTATCTTTCATAATCTTCACGGAAGTTGCAGGGCAGAAGTTTTACATTTTGGTGAGGTCCTTTTATGAACCATGCATTTGGTGTCAACTTTTTTAACCATTTTAATCTAAATATCTAATAGTCTCTTGTTTGTTTAATTGAGACAGAGTCTCACTCTGCCTTCTCCCTAGAGTGCTATAGCCTCAGCCTAGCTCTCAGCAACCTCAAATTCCTGACCTCAAGTAATCCCCCCTGCCTCAGCCTTTTAGAGTTCTAGGATTACAGACCTTAGCCACTCCACCTGGACTAGTCTCTTTCTGATAATAATGGCTTTTTTTTTTCTAGGAGACAAGAGTGTTTCACTGTCACCCCAGCTAGAGTGCTGTGGCACCATCCTAGCTCACTGCAACCTTAAACTCCTGCCTCAGCCTCCCAAGTAGCTGTGACTACTTGGCATGCACCACCAAACCCAGTTAATTTTTCTGTTTTGTGTAGAGATGGGATCTCCATCTTGCTGAGGTTGGTCTCTAACTCCTGACCTTCAGCGATCCTCTCAAAGTGCTAAGATTACTGGGGTGAGCCACCACTCCTGGCCAGCTAATTTTAGCGTACACATTCTTCCCGTTGTTGTGTATAAGAGCTCTTCCCTATGTTGGTTCATTTCTTCATTTCCTTTGTCTATTATGTGCTTTTAGGTATTCTTTTTTCCTTATCTTAGTGCTCTGAACTATGGATGTCACTTTACTTTGATAGTTTACATTTTCTCTTATCAGGGCTTGAGACATTTTATGGATCCTGGACCACTTTGGGGATTTCTGTACCTTAGGGACATGAAAAATATGGACCCCACTTCCTCATTGGGCCAGTCAAGGGTTCCCCCCCATTGGAAACTTCATCCATCTCATATCAGGCACAGAGCTACTTTACAATTTTCTGTGAACCATTGGGATAACTTTTGGTTTAGTTGCCCTGTCATAGACTTAACAGTAGTGAAGCAGGACTTATGCCAGAGTCCCCTTTGCCTATGCCCAGGTTCAGCCCGTAGCCAGTTATTCTTTTGCCTCTGTGGATGTTGGATCCTCAGCCTCCAGCCCTGAGTTCTTATATCCAGATATGATAACCACTTTTTTAGCTAATTACAGCATAACTAGCATTTACTGGTGTGATTTGAGTTCTTTGAAAACACCCTTTGTTTTCTGGCGTTGTAGGTTCTCTTTTTTTTCTTTCTTCATTTCTTACTCTTGGTCTTGACTAAGTAATTAAAATCTGTTTTGTTTTATGTAGCATTGAAATATATTTGTAGTGACAGTTGGTTCACATGAGCTTAATATCCCAGGTTGTCAGAATTGAAACAATCCATGTAAGTATTTGAATTTTGCAGAAAATTATACATAATGTGAGATGCAGAGAATGAAAACTTAAGAATGAGAAAAAAAAATCAAAAGAAGAGATAAAATAAGCAGCGATGTTAAAATAAGAAGCGTATCTCCACACATTAACGGACAGATTTGGATGGAAAGCACCAAATTTTCTTTGTCTTTCTGATCTCATTTCTACCACCCTTTCCTTTAATGGAGTCCTCTCCTTTGATTTCCCCACGTATGCTAAAGTTCTGGCTTTTTCCTGACCTTTGTTTTCTGAATACTCCTCCTCATACCCTCTATTCTCTATTCCTGAACTGTAATTGTATGTATGTATTTATCTATTTATTTAGACAGAGTCTCAAACTGTTGCCTAGGCTAGAGTGCTGTGGTGTCAGCCTAGCTCACAGCAACTGCAAACTCCTGGTTCAAGGAAGACTCTTGCCTCAGCTCCCATGGACTACAGGTGCCTGCCACATCAACTGTCTAATTTTTTCATTTTCAGTAGAGACAGGATTTCAGTCTTGCTTAGGCTGTTGAACTATAATTTTAGATCTTTTGTTCTAACTTGACAACTAGTTTCTGTTCCATTCCTATCCTCTGGACAAACTAACCAGGTTTATCTCAACAATTTTGGTGTTAATTTTAGACCCATAATCCCCAAATTGCTTGCTATTCCTAGTCCCCAAAATCTTTGTGCCAAAAAGTTTGATATAAGGCTGGACATGATGGCTCACGCCTGTAATCCTAGCACTCTGGGAGGCCAAGGTAATGGATTGCTTGAGCTCAGAAGTTCAAGACCAGCCTGGGCAAGAGCAAAACCCCGTCTCTACTTAAAACAGAAAAACTAGCTGGGCCATGTGGTGGGTGCCTGTAGTCCCTGCTACTTGGAAGGGTGAGGCAAGAGAATGGCTTGAGCCCAAGGAGTTTGAGTTTGCTGTGAGCTATAATAATGCCACGGCACTCTACCCCAGGGTAACTGAGTAAGACTTTGTCTCAAAAAAAAAGTTTATATAAAGCTAATCTCTTTATTGGGATAATTTTGATAAATGGAAGGAATGTGAAAGAATTGCCACAACTAAAGTAGAAATAGAAAGACCTGTGTTATAAAGTAAAACCATTTCCTTGTTCTCATATTTAATTTTTTAAAGTCCACACACATTTGTCCTTCTCTATTTTGTATAAACAATGACACTTCTTTTTTTCTTTCTTTCTTTCTTTCTTTTTTTTTTTTTTTTTGAGACAGAGCCTCAAGCTATCACCCCGGGTAGAGTGCTGTGCTATCACAGCTCACAGCAACCTCTAACTCCTAGGCTTAAGTGATTCTTTTGCCTCAGCCTCCCAAGTAGCTGGGACTACAGGTGCCCACCATAACACCTGGCTATTTTTTGGTTGTAGTTGTCATTGTTTGACAGGCCTGGACTGGATTCGAACCTGCCCGCTCTGGTGTATGTGGCTGGTGCCTTAGCCGCTTGAGCTACAGGTGCCAAGCCAACAATGGCACTTTTCATTAAAGTTCACCAAAAGATTCCTATTGAATTTAGAATGAAATTTAAATATCTTACAGTGACCTACAAGAATCTGTGTGAGATCTGGCCCCTGCCTAGTTTTCAATCTTAGCTGTGTCTTCTTCTTCTTCTTCTTTTTTTCAGACAAAGTCTTACTCTGTCACCATGGCTAGAGTACTGGGGGATCAGCCTAGCTCACAGCAACCTCAAACTCCTGGGCTTAAGCAATCCTCCTGCCTCAGCCTCCTGAGTAGCTAGGACTACAGAGCCCAGCACAACACTGGCTAATTTTTTCTATTTATAGTGGAGATGAGGGTTCTCTTTCCTCAGGTTGGTCTTGAATTCCTGAGCTCAAGGATACCTCCAGTTTGGCCTCCCAGAGTACTCGGATTATAGTGTGAGCCATCATGCCTGGCCAGCTCTGAATTTTTTTTTTTTTTTTTTGAATAGGTAAATTCAGATCTTCTTTTATTTCTAGACATTTTTTCAGGAGTATTTGATTTAAAATATTAGCTCTGTTTTACTGTTTTGTTTTTTATTCTTCATATACTCCAATTTCCCATATGTTGGATCTTCTTTGCTTATTTCCTGTAGACACTACTCTGAATTAATTTTATTTTTGGGGTTTTTTCGGAACTAATAGAAGATTGAATTCAGAATTTATTAAAATGTCCTTCAGAGCTTGAGAATTTTGATCTATAAAGGCTCGTAACTCAAAATGATTGCTTCTGGCTACAATTAGTAGGTACAGTAGCTACAGAAAGATAGTGATGTTTGATGCATTGGTAGTCTGTCAATTTGAATTATCCAATTTTGTGGTGGGGTTCTGTAAAGAATATGCAGTTTCCTACGATAATGACTACAAATTCTCTGATTAATTTTACATAGGTAGATATCACTTTAACCCAAGCATGTACTAAGTGTCTAATATCCCAGTCAGCAATTTAAAAAAAATTTTATTTTGCTTTCTATGTGTCTGATAATCTATAAATGGAAGCAATTCACATAGAGAAAACAGCTTGATAAAAAGCAAAGGTGTTGGCTCGGCACCCGTAGCACAGTGGTTATGGCGCCAGCTATATACACCAAGGTTTGTGGGTTCGAAACTAGCCAAGGCCAGCTAAACAACAATGACAACTGCAACAAAAAATGGCCAGGAATTGTGGCAGGGGCCTGTAGTCCCAGCTGCTTGGGAGGCTGAGGCAAGAGAATCACTTAAGCCCAGGAGTTTGAGGTTGCTGTGAGCTGTAATACCACAGCACTCTACCCAGGGTGACATCTCAAAAAAAAAAAGCAAAGGTGTCAATATATATTTAACTACTGAAACAAGGATAAAGATATTAGATGATATAGGATTGAATTATGTAGAAAATAACAATAAGAAGGCTACTTGTAAAACCCATGTTTAATGGGCCCTGTGGAAGAAATCTTTTCCATTCATTTGTCAATGCTCATAGAGATCTTTAACACTTCCATTATATTTAGACTTCACAAATTCATATGTTGAAACCTCATGCCCAATGTGAGAGTATTTAGAGGTGAGGCCTTTGGGAGATAATTAGTTCATGAAGGCAGAACCCTCATGGATGGAATTAGTGCACTTATAAAAGAAGCCCCGGAGGGATCCTTCATCCTTTCTACTACATGAAGTTAAAGTGAGAAGAGGCCCTTTTATGAGGAAGTGGGCCCTCATCAGTTATGGAGTCTGCTAGCACCTTGACCTAGCTAGGACTTCCCAGCCTCCAGAACTGTGAGAAATAAATTTCTGTTGTTTTTAATCACCCAGTCAAGGGCATTTTGTTATAGCAGCTCAAATAGACTAAGACACTACTCTCTACAAGTTTTTCCTGGCAGACATCTGATGATATTTCTGTGTTTCCTCAGAATTTTGTACAAACCTCTATTCTACAATAGGCTATTCTACTTAGGCTGTTTTGCTCAGTGGCTCAGAGGAGGGGCTCTATAGTTAGACAGACTTGGTATAGATGCTCAGCTCTGCCACTTACTAGCTTTGTGATCTCAATCAAATTATCTAACCTATAAATTTTGTTTTCTTCATCTGTGAAAAAAGGATTAGATTGTTATTAATACTGAATTAAGCTATGTATGTAAAGTACTTAGGACAATGGGAGACATCTAGTTAATGTCATCTTTACAGGTACCTGTCTGCCTTACTGTATTATGATCTCCATGAAGACAGGGATCATGTTATATTCTTTTTTGCACTAACGTGCTTATCATGTAGTAAGTTCTAGTGTTTGCTGAGAGAATTTGCAGCCCTTGTATAATAGTCCTTTCTCTAAATCAAGGTTTCTATGTCGTGTTGGCTTACTCTCTGGGGACTCTTCAGGGAGCAGAACACTAGCACTCTGGGAAGACATGGCGGATGGATTGTTTGAGCTCAGACGTTTGAGACCACCCTGAGCAAGAGCAAGACCATGTCCCTAAAACTAACCAGATATTGTGGCAGGCGCTTGTAGTCCCAGCTACTCAGGAGATTGAGGCAAGAGAATCACTCGACCCCAAGAGTTTGAGGTTACTGTGAGCTGTGACAACACAGCGCTCTACTGGGAGTGACAAAGTGAGAGTCTGTCTAAAAAAAAAAAAAAAAAAGAGAAAGAAAGCAGAACAGAAAACCTATCTTGTGTTCATATGGTAAAGCATGCTGAGAGGTAAATATATCTAGTATTGATATTTGTAACTCTTTTTACCTATGATCTAGAAAACTCCTTGGTCTGGATTTCCCCCAAAGTTCTTGTATTCATTAATTTTTTGCCCATTAATTTCCTACAATTCTTATTGAAGGCATGCCCTCAGTTTTCTGGGACAGTGAATTATTTTTGTTTTAAATTCTTTATTCCAGAAAATCCTGCATGCAGCTAGAGTTATGTTGCATTCGGCATCCCTGAGAAATATCAACACTCAACTATAGACTACATTCTCCTCTCTTCTCTGGTTTCTCCAATGTTGCATTTCCCACAAAGTTTATTAAGAGGTTAATGAAGGAAAAACAACTTTCCATCTTTCCCTTTGACTGACTACATTAATTTAAATAATTTCTTTAAAAATAACATGTGAAGGCTGGGTCTGTCTGAAATCCTCGAACTCTGGGAGGTGGGAAGATTGTTTGAGCTCAGAAGTTCAAGACCAGCCTGAGCAAGAGTGAGACCCTGTCTCTACTAAAAATAGAAAAAATTTAGTATCTGCTCAAAATTAGAAAAAAATGTGCCTGTAGTCCCAGCTACTTGGGAGGTTGATGCAGGAAGATTGCTATAGCTCAGGAGTTCGAGGTTGCAGTAAGCTACAATGATGTCACTGCTCTTTGCTACCACTCTGTCTCTAAATATGTAAATAAAAAGTATCTTGGATATGTCAGTATATATAGATATGGTTATGGACATACTGGAAATATGTATAGTTGTACTTACAGATGAGAAAAGATCTGGAAAAATATATCTCAAAAAGTTAGCAGTGGTATGTGTAATCATTGAGTGATGGTATTAGCAAAGTTGAGTTTTTCTTTCTACTTCTCAACATAAAGGCTTGTTGAATTGGTTTCCCTTTTGCTCTCACTTTAGCTGTGATAGTTCTCTGAGATTAATGCTTTCAAAGTCCACTTTCCTGTTCTTTTTTAGTAGTAGGACCCTTAATTTTTAGCTGAGTACAGGGGTGACTAGAATAAAGACGACATTTTTCAGCCTCCTTTGACACTAGCTAGACCCATGTGTCTACTTTCTGGTTAATAGGATGTAATTGAAATGTCATATTCAATTTGTGGAAAATGCCTTTGAATAAAAGATACACACTCTCATTTTTTCTTTCTTCTTACAGACTTGGAGGTAGACACAACAGCAAGAAGTTGGGGAAGTCTTTTTAGAGCATGAAAATAAAGGGCACGCCCTAGGTGTGGCAAATAGAAAATCTGGAAGAAGCCGGGACCCATGACAATTTTGTATACCTTGCCATACTGGCCTTAGACTTCTCATCTCTGGATGTTTTACACGAGAAGAACATGTATGCAGAAAGTTCTATTAATTGGGGTTTTATGTTATATCTAAATCAAATCTTAACTGACATGGAATTAGTATATAATTCATATTTTCCTTTGCTTTAATGATGAAGAATTTATATTATATGCTTATTACCAGACACACAATATTATTTCTTAAGTGAATTATCAAGCTGTGTTTCTTATGCAGTTTTAAGATTGCTTAATCTCATAAATATCTAGTTCAATGGAAACATTAGCATATGTTTCCCAGGACTCATATACAAGAATATTCATGGGAGGCTCCTGTGGCTCAGTGAGTAGGGTGCCTGCCCCATATGCCAAGGGTGGCGGGTTCAAACTCGGCCCTGGCCAAACTGCAACAACAACAACAACAACAAAAAAAAAATAGCCAGGTGTTGTGGCAGGCACCTGTGGTCCCAGCTGCTTGGGAGGCTGAGGCAAGAGAATTGCCAAGCCCAAGAGCTGGAGGTTGCTGTGAGCTGTGTGATGCCACAGCATTCTACCGAGAGCGACAAAGTGAGACTCTGTCTCTACAAAAAAAGAAAAAAAAAAGAATATTCATGGCACAATCGATTTGTAATAGCAAAAATTTATAAGCCACTAATGAATAGGGTTAAACTATGGTACATTCCTGCTATTGACAATGGTGAAAATGAATTAACTATAATCGCAACATTATTGAAGAACAAGTCCCAGAAGACAACATATGATAGGTTAAAAAACAAATAAAACTAGCATATTATTTAGGCCTACATGTATGTGCAATAAAATATAAAGACAAGTAAGGGTATGATAAAAGTAAAACCTAAAGTAGTAATTCCTACTGAGGAGGGGTTGGGGGAATGGCATAGGGAAGGAATACATTGGTCAATATAAGTCATGGAGACCTTTCATTTTTGGAGTTGAGAGGTGAGTCCAGGAGTGGTTTATATTATTATAACACATATAGTATAAATCAATGAGATGAAGTTTATGTAAGCACCAAAGGGCCAGACATAGCGCTTGATTCATGACACACTGTTAACATGAATCAGAACTGTAATTAATCCAGTTTTGTACTTCTGAAGTTCATAGAACAATCATACCACTTGTGAAGCTGCCTATTATGCAGGCCTGGTTTTATTTCTATAAACCAGGCAACAAGGATGGATGTGTTTCTATTTGTGTACCCAACTGTTTTCCTAACCAGGTTTTTAAAAATAAACTTTTAATTTTAGAATACTTTTAGATTTACAGAAAAGTCACAAAGATAGGACAGTGTTCCTATAACACTCCCCCCTTTCCCTACTGTTAACACCTTATATTACTATACCACATTTGTTCCAACTAATGAACTAAAATTGGTACGTAATTCTCAACCCGAGCTAGTTTTCAAGCTTCCTGAGAGCAGACCCCATGCATGTTAGTATTTCCCATTTTGCATGTTGTCAGTGCCCTGCATGTGTTGAACTGATGAAGATAATAAACTTACTAAATGACTAAATTTTCTGCACAAGTAAGCTCCATATTTCATGATCATTTATAATTTGCTTTAAGCAGCTTTAGCTGCTTTGAGATAGAATCCTGAGCTAAGTTGCATGTAATGCTCTTAAAAGTCATTGTTTTTGAATTATTTACTAGCATTCTCATTAGAATGAGCACAGGACGCCAAGTGCTGAAGTGGGTTTTTCTTTATTCTTCCCTGGGTTTCTTTTCAAATCAGGTCACGGAAAATGGATGCTATTTCTTTAAATAATATAACCAAGCTGATCCCTGGATTACAATTAGGTTACATAACTTGCTTATGAGCTGCTTTTCATTAAGACTTGCAGTGGGCAATGGGGCTTTACGTTTCAGAGCAAAGCTGGGGAGAACAATCCTGCTAAAAGCCAGAACACATGCGGTGTCAGCGGCAGGGACTGCAATAACTTCAGCATGAGATTGAGTTCCATGTAGGCGGCTCCTTTTCTCTTCAGATCCTTAAAACATCCTTTGTCTTACCAAACTCTCTGGTTCCAAATGCACCTAAAACGTACATGCTCAGGGGCCCACACTGCAAGGGGAGCTCACGGTGGCCAGTCCCCAGAAGGCTGCGCCATCAGGAGCCCTCCAGGGAGAACATTCTCAAGTTTCTGCAGCAGCGTAGCTCAGTTTCATTTCTTGCAGAACACACATTACTAGGAAACATTTGAAAAATGTGGTCTAGGGAGGTAACAAAAAATCCCAGTTCCAGGCTATAACCAAATATTTGCAAATAAGTTTCATAGACAGTAGAAAGTAAAGCTGAAGGTGTCAGATTAGGAAGCTTGATGTCAAACCAGAGAAATGAGGTCTGACAAGATTCTGGATGTGGATTCCTCAAAACAGACAAACATCTGTTCTTAAAAATGGAGATAAAGCCAACTTTCCCCAGAAAGGCAGTTGTTCAGAATACTCACTACGGGCTAAGCCCATTTTCAATACTAATATTAAAACCACCTCATAGAGGATGATAAATGGTAGAAATTAAAGTTTTACAATTAAAGTAAACAAAGTTATCAGAGAACTAGGACAAAGCACTCTTGACAATAAATAAACTGGGAAAAAGTTCTGCCTGAGATTGAACCAGAACAGAATCATGGAAGGGAAGGGACAGTTTATTGCCAAAATTCTACCCAATGCAAAATTCTTTCTTGAAGTGGAGTTATTGCATAGTGATTAAAATAGCAATCAGGAATAATTAAATGAACTTGGAGCCCTTTATATACTTGAAGAAACACCTGTAATTTACTATATGGGAATAGCCAAAAGGATAATTCTTTAGGCAGCTAAATTAAAGCTTATTTCTTAACTTTTGATACATGTGATCTCTTACAAATTTCTCAAGTAGGGAAGAATATGTTATTATACAGCTATATCAAATACTGAATAAAGAGAATTCTTTTAACTTACAGTTAAAATATTTTTGGTTAACTTCTTTCAACTGCCAATACTTAATATTTATAGTTCACTTTCGTACATTTTTAACTTAAAAATAAACTTTTAACTATGAATATGACCAATGTAAATGTAAACTATATGCATGAATGCAAAGCAGTTCATTAATTCTAACGGTATTGCACATTAATCTTGGCTTCAGCGTAGTCCAAAACTTGCCTAAGCCCTGTCGGTTGCTGGGGAGTCTTTGATTCTTGTGTGTGTGTCTAATTTACTAATGAACCTTGGTGTCATTTAGGGCTGAACCAAGCACATCTGAACGGGTCTGGCTGATCCTGGGCAGCTGGGGAAGGGCACCCACAGTGTACTGAGCAGGGTTGGAAGAATACCAGAGCTGGGATGAGTCAGAGGCTCTCAAAGTGTATAGTGAGTCAGAATCAATGCTCCCCCCAAGCTGTAGCAAAAAAAAAAGGAAGGAGGACTCTAAAAGGGGGGTGTTAAAGGACACACCCCAAATCCCCTCCTCATGACCCCTGGCATCCTGAGTGTGTGACCCTTGCCTATTCCTAAAGAGGCACAGATCAGAGGCCACAATGTATATGTTGGCCAGAGGGAAAGCCAGAAAAGCTAATCTCAGTCCTAACATGATGGACAGCAAGAAAGGCAGCAGGCTGGCCGGCACCTGTCACCAGGATGTGATCATCAGCAATGCATCTTGGGGAATCTGCAAGTGATCCTGAGAGTCAGGGGATGCACCAGAGTGTGTGAGCTCTGGTGGTTCAGAGACTCGAGTTTAAATTTAAATCCTTCCTCTGTCACTTAAGTGGGTGTTATTGGGGAAAGTCACTTAAACTATGAGATACTCATCCCTTATCTGTAGGTAATAATGTCCTTGTTCGCTAGTGGTTGATCTGGTGGGGGCAGGGGAGGTATAGGTTGCTAAACAGGATTTCATGGTATTGCTTAGCTCAACACTGAGCCTAACATGAAAGAGATATTCAATAAATATTTGGTGAATGAATATCTAAGTGACCCCACCTCTAGATCATCCAGTTGGGGCTGTGCTTGTCACCTGGCTGACATGTTTTCCAGGACATACTTTCTTAAGATCCTATCCCCTCTCCCCTGGAGATCAGAAACAGAATCTGTTTCCTAATATGGGAATTGTCTCTCTCCTATGAGGAAAGATTATGCAGAAAAGCTACAAATGTAAATATCTACAGTACTCAAAAGCTCTGTTCAATAATCTACAGATGCACATGACCTTCACAAATACAACTCCTCCAGCCAATATGCCATGGTTGAAGATTAACATCGGAGTGATGAGAGAGCCAGAGGCTTTTTGAGTCTTATTTCAGTATTAGCGTTCATTTTTGGAGAAATATCATTCAGCATTCTTTTAATCAAATTTTACTGAAGACTTCTCCTCTACAATATTTTGTTTCAGGTCTGCCTGATATAAGAATTATAGATAAGGCACAGAAGCCCTATCTAAAACATATAATCTTACAAAAGTAAAAGATTGCACAGATGACTGTAGTCAAAAGTCAGTCTGTGGTATGAGAAGCATGAAGACAGAGTCGTGAGACCGTCTTGTTAATTTTTGTAATTCTCACTGGGTCTATTTTTGTAATTCTCACTGGGTCTATTGTTCTGTCACGCAAAAAGTAATGATCACAATACTGATAAGGATGACAAAGATCACGATAATGTAACTGCAAACATCCTGAGTGCTTCTTGTCTACCAAACACTGTGCTAAGAGCTCCAGGCATTCATACATTGCTTCATTTAATTTGTACAACTCCATCAGGTAGCTTCTCTTACTAGAGTACAGATGGAATTAAGGCAAAAATTTTCTCTGGAAGATGCAGAAGACATTCATTTACTTGTTCATTTAAGTTTCAGCATCACATAGAAATTTGAGAGACAAAAATGGATGAAAAATTTTATTTTCTTTCTAGCTGGAGCTAGTGCTAGACTTTGAAGGGCAAAAAAAAAAAGCTAGCATTATTTTAATATTATGTTCCAGGCACCTTTACATACATGATTTTGTTTAATCTTCATTTCATAGGTGAAGAAATGGAAGGTTAGAAAGGTTATATAAGTTGAGGGTGGTGCCTGTGGATCAAAGGAGTCGGGCGCTGGCCCCATAGGCCAGAGGTGGCGGGTTCAAACCCAGCTCCAGCCAGAAACTGACAAAAAAAAGAAAGAAAGGTTATATAAGTTGAGCCCCCAAATGCCTTCTCTGAAGTCCACATTCTTTCCTTAGGGCTCTGCCACTTACTCCCCATCAAAGTCACTTGCATTTTTTTAAACCTTGGTGTTTTCACAGTAAAATGAGGATTGAACAGCCTGCCCACCTACCCTTAGGATGTTTTAAGAAATCGTGAAATAATTGAGATAATCTATAAAAATGAGATGGGTGTAGCTCCTGAGAATAAATAATCCAAATTCAAATGAAGGAGATATGTGTATGTATGTATGTATATATAAAATTCAAATGAAGGAGATATGTGTATGTATGTATGTATATATATAAAACTGGGATACAAAATATTAGGTGTTCTTATATGTTTACCTGTTTGAGCAAAATGCTACAAGCACATAAAAGAGTTATTGCTGTTGCCTGAGTGAGCCACGGAAGGGTCTGTAAAGAGAGTGACATTTGAGCTAAACCTTTAGACTAGGAGGATTTCATTAAATTAAAAACAAAATTAAACAAGGAGTTGAGGGAGGGCATTGTAAGGAGAAGAAAAAACAAAGACAAAGGCATGGACATGTGGCAGCATGTGACCTGTCCAGGACACGGGGAGCTGTAGAGAATGGCCAGAGTACCGTGTTCCCTGGGATTGACAGACGATGAGGCTGGAATGGCTGGACCAGATTGAGAAGGGCCTTGAATGCCACATTAAGGCTTTTGGACTTAATTCTGCAGGCAATTGGGAGCCACCAAGGGTGATTACCCAAAGAATCCATAAGGACAAAGAGTCTGAACAGGGCCTTTTGCCATTCTGTTCTTGTGATGATCACAAAGTCCCATGTTCAGAACATCACAGTCTGTTGCCATGGAAATAGTAATGGGCCTCACTATGGGAATAAATTATCCTCATCATTATACCTTTCGTCCAAGGAACTCAAAGTGTTTGTTGTATGTGTTTTCTTTTCTGTCTTTCTTTCTTTCTTTTTTTTTAATAGAAGCACCAGATGGTGGTTCAGGGAAAGAAGAAAGCCTAAAGACTGTTGAATTAAAGGAGATTTCAAAGGAATGGAAGGAAAAACACAAGTTGAATTTTGAAAGGTTTAATCAAAACAGATGGCAGAATATCTCAGCCTGAGGGAAGGGAAAACTGTCTCAGAACCCATCTGATTTGGGAGATTCTTCACCCTTGCTTCCTGGGTCCTTGTCTGCTCCTGTCTGTGTGCTGACTGTTCAGTTAATGAGGAGAGGGAAGGGGTGTGTGTGTGTGTGTGTGTAAGCGCGTTCATATGCACATGTATGTGTGTCAGATAATGCATATGCCAGGCATAAGAACTAACATTGTAGAAATGCTTTTTTAATTAAGTTACTATAAATACCAATTTATTATGTACATGATCTTTGCATATTTTCAGACCGATTTCTAAAAAATAAACAACAGAAAGTTTTACTATCGTCACAAAATTGTGTCTGCTGTTTCCACTCTGGGAGCAGAAGAAGGAAACTATTGTTTTCATTTATCTAATTTGTACACACTTTCCTATATCACTCTGCTTTAATTCAGCCCTCAGAATAGAATAATCCTATGAGGCTGGAATTGTTATTCCTTTGTTACTGAGGAAGATGAGTCCCACAGAGATTGCAAGTATTGCCTGAGTTATTTCTAAGTGGCAGAGCCTTGATCTGAACTCTAGGCAGCTCTGGGTCTTTCCGAAACTCCAAGAGACTCCTGGCACTGCCACTCTATCCTCTAGGATAGAAAAGCAATGCCTTTCTCTAATATTCTTCCTTTAGAGGCGTGGGCATGGAGTAGGATTGAATTTGAAGAATGAGAAACACTATTTACAGTTCTGATATTCTGTGCTTCTCATAAGAGACCTCTGCACCCCTGCCTCGCCAGGCTGCCTGGGTTATTTTGAGTGGACAAATCATACCATAAGGATTGAAATAGTTTTATTTACTTATGCAGTATGTAGATATGGATTTATTCATTTATGACAGAATCTTACTCTATTGCCCAGGCTAGAATGTCATGGCTTCAAGCCTAGCTCAAAGCGACCTCATACTTTGGGTTTAAACCATCCTCTTAACTAAGCCTCCAGAGTAGCTGGGACTACAGGTACCCACCACAATACCTGGCTGATTGTTCCATTTTCAGTAGAGACGGGGTCTCTTTCTTGCTCAAGCTGGTCTCAAACTCCTGAATTCAAGGGATCCTCCCACCTCAGCCTCTTACAGAGCTAGGATTATAGTGTGAGCCCCTGCGCCCAGCCTGAAATAGTTATTTTAAAACAAAAAAAAAAAAAAAAAAAAGGATAAAATGCAAAAGGCAAGGTGAAGCTAGGTACTGTGGTGCCAGAGTGGTTACATTTATTTATACAGCAAGTATTTAATGAATGCCTGCTAAGGGCCTGGCACTGTGCTGGTTAGTGGTGACAGTCAACTAAACGACACGAACAGGAGCCAGATATCCAAGAAGACCCAGAAAAAGAGCAGTATGATTGCCTGGGAGCCTCATTTGAAAATGAGCATTTAGCCATTATCCTCCATGAAAGACTGCCTCCTAAATGATATCTTCTGCCTTGTTCAAGGAGGACAGGAAAAGTATATTTCTCTTAACTTGTTCTAACAAGCATATCTTAAGCATTGGTCCTCCCTGATCTCCTCACTACAGATCATCCTTCCTACATATGATGCTTCTCAGCTTCCTGAATATTTTTGGTTTACATATGAATCCCAAATTAGATGGACCAGGGCAAAAATGCTTGAATTTGAATTTGAATTCTTTATGGACTACACTGTTTCATGGAGATGCACTACTGGCTGGTAACCGGGCTGTCTGGCTGAAGATTGTGGTTTAACTGTGAGTGGGAAGGGAAAGAGAGGAGGGCGAGGCAGCTGCTGTGTAGCAGAGAAGCAGAATAAGTACACAGAACCCAAGCCCCCGAATTCAACAGCTCATCTTGAGTCCTTCCAACCTGCCACATCACAAAAGAGGAAATATTTTTCTATAAAGGGTGTGCCTTTAGGTTTGCATGTTTCTAACACACTCTCTCTTGCAGTACTTGGTTTTCTCTGCTCACTGATTCTGACTTACCTCACGTAGCTCTGAACACAACTACATTTACTAAATTTTAAGTGAATTTGAGAGAGTTTCTGACGCAAGTTCTTTGGGAAAATGGAAGAAGCTTTATCTGAGGGGGAAAGCCGAGGTGGAACCAGGGATACACATTTCAAACAGGTTACAAATGCCAAAAAGTCTTTCGAAAACTGAGGAAAAAAATGATAACCAAACTAGTAGGGTTCAGAAAACTTGGAAAGATAGCCACAAGAGCAGTGTGAGGCGGCCGAGAAGAGGAAGGGGGGAGTGCAGGGGAGACAGAGGCCATGTGGGGGCTCGGTGCATTTTCATGCCTTCCCAGACTCATTCTAGGACATGGATAGGAGGACTTCAGGAGGACTGTCCATGGCCATGAAAGGATTTTGGATTTGGGGAGTCAAGGAGTAGGAGGACTCGAGGATATCAACTTGAACAACCAATGGTGACATTTGTGGAGACAAAGAATTTTAGATAAGGGTTAGGGTCAAGAGAATCTAAAGAGTTTCCTTTCGCCATTGTTCAGTTTGAGTTGTGTTTGGATGCAGGAATCTGAAACTCAGAAAAGAGGTTTGGCCTGGAGAAATGAAGTTGGAATTTGCCAACACGCAGATTCTTAATGCCAGAGAATGGATGCAATCACCCCCACAGTGAGCGTAAGAGCCCTTGTTATGACCTGCGTTTTGAAACAGGAGAAAGTTGAAGCTACGGGAAGTCCAGTAACTTGTTGAATATCCCCATTCTTCCACCAATGAATAATGGAACCAAGATTCAAACCAAGGCCCACAGCAGGTATAAAGAGCAGATACTTTTGTTGTTGTTGTGGCTATTAATTCTTGCTGAGATTAAGAGCTTGGGTCCATGTCATTTGTACAAACCAGCCTAACATCTCAAACAACCCCCTAAAACCCTTCTGTGATGATACGACTCCAGTGCCCTGGGAAACCCCAAGGCTCTGGCCTCCTGCCTGTCTAAATTGCTTGCCCTGTCCTGGGAGTTCCAGTTTCTGTTCCTTTGCCCAGTACCTGGCCTGGTTATTTCTGCCTCTTTGCCCAGATCCTTTGAGCTGACACTTCAGTGGGACTCTGGCATGTGCCCAGCTTTGCCTATGGATGCTATCTTTCCCTAGGCTCCAGCAATTACAGCCCACAAGCCAGTCTTTAAACCTCATCTCAGAGTCCTCCTGGCTCCCAGATCCTGAAAGTGGGTATGGTTCTCCGGGTACTTGCTTGTCCAGGAGGAAAGTTTAGGAAATATCTTTCTCTGTCCTTTAACACATATTATTTCCATTAAAAGCATCCAGGATATTCTTATGCCTGTCTTATTTTTCCAGACTTGAGCTAGTCTAATAATACATGATTTTCATCCCATCATCTTGTATCTTCTGAACCTTCCTTCTTGCTTTTCTCTCCGTTCTTCCCTTATAGTCTGTAATGCATTTTGTGTGCATGTGTGTGAGTGAAACAGGGTCACCCTCTTTTGCCCCAGCCTAGAGTGCCATGGTCTCAACTTATCTTACAGCAGTGGTTCTCAACCTTGCTAATGCTGTGACCCTTTAATAGAGTTCCTCATGTTGTGGTGACCCCTAACCATAAAAATATTCTCATTGCTTATGAAATGAAATTTCAGCACAACATGAAGAACTGTATTAAAGGGTTGCGGCATTAGGAAGGTTGAGAACCACTAGCTTACAGCAACCTCATACTCCGAGGCGCTAGTGATTCTCCTACCTCAGCCTCCAGAATAGCTAGGACTATAAGCTCCTGCCATAATTCCCAGCTAAATTTTTTATTTTTTAGTAGAGTTGGGGGAGGGGGGGGTCTCACTCTTGCTCAGACTGATCTTGAACTCCTGAGCTCAAGGGATCCTCCTGCCTCGGCCTACCAGAATGCTGGGATCACAGGCATAAACACCATGCCCAGCTGTCTGTAATGCTTTTTTAAAACCTGCTTTATTGCCTTCTTATTTCCAGCTGTCCTTGTTTTTCTTGATGACCTTCCACTGTTTTGTTCCCATGTATTTCTATCTTCCACATCATATCTGATTATTATTCCTAGCTTTGACATAAAAAAAAAAAAAAAGATAGTTTGAACCTCACCATTTGACATTGACTGATTCTAGCTCTTGCTCTGAGGTGTGATCTCAAAATTCACAAATATTGTCTGGGAGAGGGCTAGGTACTTAATCATACTGTTCCTCCATTGCCAAGTGTATGGTGACCTTCAGGTAGAATGCATCTACTGGTTGTTAATGGTCAACATGCATTCAGATTGTCCAATAGCCATGATGATCAGCTATTTAACTTTAAAGATTCTCCCTTGCTAAAATATTAGCACTTCTATAATTGAGACACACTAAGAAGGACAACTTTTTTTTTTTTTTTTTTTTTTTTTGGTTGCAGTTTGGCCAGGGCGGGGTTTGAATCCACCACCCTCTGTATATGGGGTCAGCGCCCTACCCAGAATGACAACTTTTAACTTTAATAATCAGCCTGTTAATTCATGGAACCTAAAGGTCAGTTTACACGATTCTTGGTGCCCACTGACATCTATATTGTTTCTGGAAAGAGCATGATAAAACAAGGTTAGCAAAAATCCAAAACAGGGGGTTTATGGGCCTTTCTTGCTAAGAAATGGTGCTACTACTATCACTCAAAAGGCTAGAGTTTCCCCTGCCTTTGTCCAGTGATTTTCAACGGGGGACAGTTGAACATTGTGCCCAATATAAGAATTCCCGTGGGGGGGGGGGCGCCTCTGGCTCAGTAAGTAGGGCGCTGGCCCCATATACCGAGGGTGGCGAGCTCAAACCCAGCCCCAGCCAAACTGCAACCAAAAGATAGCCAGGCGTTGTGGTGGGCGCCTGTAGTCCCACCACTACAAGAGAATCACGTAAGCCCAAGAGCTGGAGATTGAGAAAAGAGAATCACGTAAGCCCAAGAGCTGGAGGTTGAGAAAAGAGAATCATGTAAGCCCAAGAGCTGGAGGTTGCTGTGAGCCATGTAACGTCACGGCACTCTACCAAGGGCGGTAAAGTAAGACTCTGTCTCTACAAAAAAAAAAAAAAAATGAATTCCCAGGTTCAGGAGAGGAGATAGTTAAAAAAAAAAAACAACACATTCAATATTAGAATATCTTTTTATTGAACATTGAAAAATGAAAGAGTCCTTTTGCTTTTGTCGTGAACTAAGAAAGTAAAGCTAGACATATACAGAAAATAAAATAATCTTGATAGAGAGGCCAGGGAGAGAATAATGCTTTTCTAACTTTTTTGTTGTGGACCACAGGAAGAAATACACTTTACATCATTTAACTCAGTACATATTTGTGTGTGTGGGGTGAGTGGGTGTAGATCGGTAATTAAAAAAACAAACTCACCCTTTTTCTGACAGCACACTCTCTTCTTTTTAAAAAAATGCTGATTATGACCATCTAAATTGATTTTATGATCCACTTTTTTTTTTTTTTTCCAGTTTTTGGCCAGGGCCTGGTTTGAACCCACCACTTCCGGTACATGGGGCTGGCGCCCTACTCCTTTGAGCCATAGGCACTGCCCTCCAAATTTTTAAAAAAATTTCCCTGAAATGATGAGCGATAGTGTCAGAATCTTGGGAGAGAGTAAGATTTTTAAGTTTATCAAAAGAAAGCATTTTTAAGAGTTGACCATGTGCCCAAGAGTGCAGGCGTACTGTTCGTTTTCTTTTCTTTAGAATGCAACATTGCATTTTTTTTTTTTTTTTTTTTTGTAGAGACAGAGTCTTACTTTACCGCCCTCGGTAGAGTGCCCTGACGTTACACGGCTCACAGTAACCTCCAGCTCTTGGGCTTACGTGATTCTCTTGTCTCAGCCTCCCGAGCAGCTGGGACTGCAGGCACCCGCCACAATGCCTGGCTGGTTGCAGTTTGGCCGAGGTCGGGTTTGAACCCGCTACCCTCGATATATAGGGCCGGTGCCCTACTCACTGAGCCACAGGCGCCACCCCAGCATCGCATTCTTTTATTCCAACTTGCATGGACAATGACCATGAGTATAAAGCCAGTTTACTACAGTGTGTGGAAATCTTAGATGATATACTGAGTGAAATTGGTAACTTATAGGCACATGGTTCCATTGTTTAAAACTTATCTGACAACCTACTAAGAGTTTGATTATTAAATTATCTGTGATTTTTATTACTATCAGGTAACTTTTACCACTCCCATACCCCATTCTAAATGAAGGTCTAGTTTGGCTCTCTTGGCTCCCAGGGAAGCAAAGTTCTGTTTTCTGAACTTGCTGGAGAACCTCACCCTCCCATACAGGATGGGTCACATTCCACTTGGCCTCTTGAAATCCCAAGCAGGGATATTTTCTTGGCACTCCCACTCAACTATCAACATGTCTTGCAACATGGCCTCTCTTGTTGGTCTTCCTCTTAATCTACATTTTAAGTGTATCCTTTTCTAAGAGTGACTTTCTGATCTTTTCTCCTATATCTTGATCCCAGAGTTTCTGTATTCCTTCTATCCTTCACCTCCAAAAAAGACAAGAGCCCAGAGCAGGTATATTGTCTACCCTGTCCATCAAACAATTGGATGAGTGTAGGTTTTTGAATCCCATCTGCTAGGTGAATTTTCTTGGTGTAAACCAATAGGATTCATTTCAACATTTCAATCTGGTGAAGAATGGAGGGACTCCTTATGGCCTCTGATTAGGCACAACTGCCTAGCCTATCCATTGTAATTATCAAGCATGGGGAAGTGCAGTACATTACAGTGCTAAGAGCATAGATTTTGAAGTCAGGCAAACTTGCCTGGAGTCCATACTCTGCCACTCACTAGTAGCTTCTGACTTTGAGCTAACTATTGCCTCTTTTAGCCTTGAATTTCTCATCAAGCATCAAAGGGGACCATGTTGTTTACTTCACAAAGACATGGTAAGAATGGAAAGAAAGAATGCAGGTAACACAGAATTTGGAACCTAGTAAGGACTTAGTAAATAGTAACTAGTATTGGATATTATTACCTATGGGAAAATGTATGTGATGGTATGTATGTCCACCCACTCAAACTGAAATTGGAAGGCTGTCTCCCTTACAGGAAGCGCTTCTTTTTGGTTTATGACTTTTTTGGTTCTCTCTGCACATCCATTTTCCTCTGTCTACTGATAACTTGCTATGCTTTATCTTTTTTTTTTTTTTGTCTCGTAAACTTTGGTTGGCAACTTTTGATTTTCAGCCACCATCCCTGTATTTTTTTCTTAGTCCATAAACTCAGGATAGGAAACTGACTTGCTTAGCTCACCTTTTTACACTGGATGGTCCCAGATTTCTTCAATCACTATTGTTTGGTTACTTTTGGAAGGAGATACCGCATGGCATCTCCAGGGGGCTTAATAAAGAAGATGTACTTGGAGAGAGGGTAGAATAATGGTTCTCTCTAGTTGTACTTCAGTTTAAATGTATATCCTTATTTTGATCAGAAGTCCTAGTAGATGAAAATACAGGTCTATGAATGTGATAAATTGTGCAATCAAATAATCCATTTCACAAATGGGAGTCATCATTTGCTTTATGAAGAGAACTCTGCTTTACATGAGGAACCATCATGAGATACTTGCAAGTAGCAAATTCTCTTTTCACATGTATGAAATAATGTATTTTACAAAAGGTGATTACCTGTCACTTTTTCCCAGTGAATGAGGTTTCTTTCATTACTACCATTTGCCTCACTCTTTACAGGATACTCAGTCCAGTTCATTGATTTCCATTCAGAAGTATATACAAATCCTTTTTTTCCCATTAGTTTATTTATAGTTGCATCCAATGGGCAAATATTCTTACTCAGCATCTCTTTTTACTTTCTCACTTTATCCTTGCTGTTTTTTCTTTCTTCCTATTTACTTTAACATCATTTTTCCTCTAATTTTCATCTTGTTTGCTTTTGCTGTCTCTGTGTAATTTGCACTGCGGACGTCTAAGTCTAAGGCATTGATGATGAATCTCTGGATCAGGGTGTGCAGTGTTACTGCAGTCACTCCAGACTCCCCACAGCACAGAAATACCAGTAGCTCTGTTTCCCAAATGTCCCATGTATACTCATAATCATGCAAGTGACTGTGAGCCTCAGTTCCATAGTGAAGCCAATATGCCCAATTGGATCTATCAACTGAAAGACTTAGCCCCTTATGGAAACATGCTTTTTCTTATATATGTATAAAGTCCTGATTTGTTAACTCCTTAATTCATTCCCTCACAGTGGCTGGTTTTCTGTAATCTCCTCTTTAATATTATGCCAATATCCTAGCACCTTTAAAATTGAATTTCTTATATTTTCATTCAAATTGTATTCCCTATCCAGCTTTCCTACTGTCGGTGACGATGATGATGATGATAGTGATGATGATGGTGAGCTGTTCTGCCTTTCACTTGTCAAGCACATTGCAGCACTCTTGCATATTATCTTATTTGTGCTTACATAACACCATTAGTGGGCGAAGGCTCTTTACAAAAGAGGAAGCTGAGCTAAGAGGGCTAAGTAACTTGTTCAAAGTGGTTAAGACAGGCCTTTTTACTCTCAATCCTGGGCTTTAAGTTGTGGAGCACCACCCACAGGGAACGGATGAGGGTATCTATCAATTTTGGTGATGCCAGAAGTAGCCTAAGGGGGTTGAAAAGAACCAACACTTATTGTGTGCCTTTTCGATACCAACAACTACTCTGGTATCTTACATACTTTAGTTCATTGAACACCAGCATCAACGCTGAAAAGCAGAAAAGGATGGGGTGGGGCTCAGGGAGTCCCAGCTTGGCTGTCTAACCTGGCTGGATTCAGCCCAGAGTTCTGACAGGTCTATAAATGTCTGGAAGCCTGGTGGGAGGGGTTTACTTGCTTGAAGAATCAAGATCCTGAGAATGAACTTACTCTAAGGACAATGGGACAAATTTGGGTGAAAGTGGGAGAGATGTCATGAATATTATAAGCTGCCTGTCTCTAACCTTACTTACATGCTGACTCTGCTCTGGGGATTCCTGCCTTAGCCTCGTGAGATTGAGCAAAAGTGCGGGAACAAACAAACCAAGTCATTTCACTCAAAAGATATTAAGGCACGTTAACATGACCTGAAGTACCCTTGCTGGGCAGAGTGCAGCCCAGGGGGCTCTGGAGGAACTCTGGGAACAGAGAGCACACAGTGACATTGGAGCACAAAGGCATTGGCCACCTACAGCCTCAGCCCAGGCCTTGACCATGTGGCTGAAGACTTCACCCAGGGTTCCAAAGCCAGAAAATAGGGAATAACAGATTCCATCCACTGCTTGGACAACCATACTATTTTAAGAATTCATTTTTAAAAAGAAGAGAAAGCATACATATGAGAGAAGCACTGATTCCATGTTGCATGTGCTTTCCTCACTCCCAGAGCTACTAGGGAGGAAATCAAAGAGGCCTGTTTCACAAATATTGGAGAGGTGGCAGCACCAGAGAGATAGTAAATGTTATTATTTTTGTTGGCATATTTCCAGCCACCACACCTGGCTGTTATGGCCTAAGAAGCAGATCGCAAACATATTTTTATCTCCATTATATTATGCAATGAGAAACTGAAGCTTGAGAAATTTAAGTAACTTGCCTAAATTAATACAATTAGGAAGTAGCAGAGCTTGAATTAGGATTTAGTTCTTTTTGGTTTTGAAGCCCATGCTTTTTCCTCTACATTATTTGTTCAACAAACATTTATTGAGTGCCTACTGTGAGTCAGGCACAAGAAGCAAAGGGGGACAGAAAATGTCCCTGCCTAAGTGAACCTTATACCAGTGGCAGAGATTGACAACTGCTCACCAAAACGTGTAGTCCTCTTTTTCCTGTACTCATAATTAGACTGTTTCTCAGCTGCCCTTGCAGTGAGGGTTCTAGTCAGTTGGACACGTGTGGAAATGATGAGAGGCACATCCAGACCTGGCCTTTAAGAACCTTCCTCATTTTTTTCTCTATGCTGAGATGACCAGTGTCACCTTAGAGGTCCTGTGTAGAAAAGAGCAGACCTGCCACCACCGATGAGGAACATCTGACCTGGCCTGTTATGCAATCAAGAAATCAATTTATATTTTGATAAAAACATTTTTAATGTTTGAGACATTATAAATGTAGAAGTTTATTTTTTATAGCATTTGCTATTTTTTATAGCATCTTAATGAAAACATACTCCTATATGAATAGGCACTTAAAATAGTGTTCATTTTACCAAAAGAATTATGGGTAAAATTTCTTCCTATTTAAACTGAACTACTTTCTACAGACAACTTTGAAAATCTAGTGGTGTTGGATGAAGACAATCAGCTGCTGACCCCAAGAGGCTGCTGTTGGCTGAATAAGTACTATAGGCCCCTATGTGAGAAGGGCTGCCTTGGCCTAGCATTGCTCACAACCAAAGGGGTAATTCTACCCAAGTCTGGTTTTTGCATTAACCACCCCACTTTCCAAAAAAGACTTGATGCTATACCCTCTAACCTATTAGTTATGATAAAGGTGACATTTAAACCTCTTTCTGGTAATTCTTTTGTCTTTTTTTTTTTTTTTTTTTTTGAGGCAGAGTCTCACTTTGTCACCCTGGGTAGAGCACTGTGGCATCATAGTACTTATTCAGCAACCTCAAACTGTTGGGCTCAAGCCATCCTCTTGCCTCAGCCTCCTCAGTAGCTAGGACTACAGTTGCCCACAAGCAAGATGGGGTCTTGCTCTTGCTCAGGCTGGTCTCCAATTCCTGAGCTCAAGCAATCTATCTGCCTTGGCCTCCCAGAGTGCTGGGATTACAGGTGTGAGCCACCATGCCCAGCCAGAAGTTATTGTAGTGGTTCCCTTTGTTGAGAGGAAGTGAATGGGAGAAGGTGTAAGGGTGACCTTCTGGGTTGCTGGTTGTATCCTATTTCTTAGTCTGAGTTCTAATTACATATATTATTTGCATTGTGAAAATTCACTTATGATTTGTGCACTTTCTATGTGTATTCTAAATTCTATATTATTTTGTACTATGATTAGAAAAATTTCCCCTTGATTGCATTGATGTATACAGTTATGATTTAATAAAAAAAAGAAAAATTTAAATCTACCAGATCATGTAGACATACTGAAAAGATAATGAGAGCAATTAGACCATTATAGATAAGCTTCACAGTCCATGCATTTATCTTTACCTGTGAGATTCAGTCTTTGGAATGTCAATTCCAACAGGTAGACTTCTCAGGGGTAGAAGGGTCCTTAAGCAGCATCTTGTCTAATCATCCATCCATACTCTTTTGAGAGTAAGCATCTAAATGGAAATGCCCAGAACAGGCCAGGTGGAGTGGCTTATGCCTGTAATCCTAGCATTCTGGGAGGCCAAGGTAGGTGGATTGCCTAAGCTCACAAGTTCGAGACCAACCTGAGCCAGAACTAGACCTCATCTCTAAAAATAGCCAGGTGTTGTGGCGGGTGCCTGTAGTCCCAGCTACTCAGGAGGCTGAGGCAAGAGAATCTCTTGAGCCCAAGAGTTTGACGTTGCTGTGAGCTATGATGCCACTGCACTCTACTGAGGGCAGCAAAGTGAGACTCTGTCTCAAAAAAAAAAAAAGAAAAGAAAAAAAGAGAAATACCCAGAGTAGACATCAGCTATTTTTTGTCTGCCTAGAATTCCTTCCTTGGGAGGCTGCCCCAGACGTCCACTATGTGGTTTTGATATGCTTGTTGGTAACACTCTGCCATCTACCCTCAACGTAGAGGTTGATGTTTGATCTTTGGCCAATAACACTTTTCCCCCAAGTAATTTAAATTTTGAGTTGAGAAACACAGACACAGAAGGTGATGAATCTACATTATCTAAAAGCAGTGCCATAGAAAGACCGTTGTGGCGGTGCCTGTGGCTCAGTGAGTAGGGTGCTGGCCCCATATACTGGAGGTAGCGGGTTCGAAACCCAGCCCTGGCCAAACTGCAACAAAAAAATAGCCGGGTGTTGTGGCGAGTGCCTATCGTCCCAGCTACTTGGAAGGCTGAGGCAAGAGAATCGCCTAAGCCCAGGAGTTGGAGGTTGCTGTGAGCTGTGATGCCAGGCACTTTACCAAGGGTGATAAAGTAAGACTTTGACTCTAAAACAAAAAAAAAAAGAAAAAAGAAAGAAGAAAGAAAGAAAAGAAAGACTGTTATAAGTCCCTGTTATGGAGATTCCTGAAACTTGTTTGGTTTTAGCCTCTTGAAGCCAAATGATCCAACAAATCTTTTTATTTTCTGACCTACCCTGTATCTTTCCCATGAATTTATTTTTGTCTCAGTAGCAAGAATATGTTTCTATTGCTTTCAACCAAACACTTGATCCAGCATTAGATTCTTAACCTACAAGGGTCAGAAATTCAAATCTCTTAGTTCACTCATGAATTATTAGGTTGCATGGAAGTGATTCACATTGGCAAAATGCACAGGAATTTGATATATAAACCATGACATTAATGTATTCCTTTATTATAGAAGATATTCATAATCTAAGGACAAAAGAAATAATTTTGTAGAAGGGATTTATTTCATAGTTGACATTTATTGAGTAAGCACAGATTTTTAGGTACTATGGTGGGTAAAGAAAAATCTAACTGGGTATTTCCAAAAGAATTTCATTACTTTGAAATCTTGCTTTGAGGGGCAGCACCTGTGGCTCAAAGGGGTGGGGCGCCGGCCCTATATGCTGGAGGTGGCGGGTTCAAACCCAGCCTTGGCCAAAACTGCAAAAATAAAATAAAAATAGAATAGCTTAAAAAAAAAAAATCTTGCCTTGATGTGTTATCTTTTCTAACTCTAGTTCTACAGTGGTACTTCATTCATTTTTCCAAAATCTCATTTTGTTGGCCTCTGGTCAACAACCTTCACAGTGACCCCTCATCATCTACATATGTCCAAAATGCTTCCATCCTCTTAATGGAACCCTCCCTTTTCCTAGACAAGGCTCCTGTAAAGCTCTTATACTACACTTGGGGCCCCAGGGAGTTGTTCCAGGTATTGTTTCCCTCTTCTCTTTCAAAGCCTGATCTGCCCCAGCACCTCTAGGTCAATCTGGTTACCACATAACTTGTTCTGCCTCTCTGATCTTTTATCTTGATCTTAGCCATACCATGCTTTGCTGTCTCTTAATTTCCTCCACCCTATACTTTGCAAGTCTGTGTGCCAATCTTTCCTTACCTCTCTTCCTGCCTCAGTTCCCAGATCTAATAGGTAATAGTAGAGAAGGGAGTTAGAACAAAGGTCATGTCCTGAGTTCTAAGACTGGCATTCAAAATTCTCCAAAATGCTGTGTATTTTCTTTACACAAACATGTCACTCTACCTGGAACAACTATGTACTCTCTTGTTAATTGTGAATACAGAATTTTCAACTCTCTGCCGTTGGTTACATGGGTCTCTCTTCTAGGAATGCCCCCTACTTCTTCTCTTCCTTTCTGAATCCTAACCATCTTTCAAGACCTGGTCTGGAAGCACTGTGCAAATCTTCCCATAAACCCCTCAGCGTTCAAGGGATTATAATCCCCTCTCCTGGTGTTATTATCAGTTGGCAACTTCTTGAAGCTTAGTTTTCTATCATTGGTCTTCTATGTCACAGAATTTTCTCTGAAAGTCTTTTCTGTAGCTAAGTCTTGTCGAGTACCTGGTCTATTAGGTACATGGTGAGAGTGGGGATAGTGGTAGGCTGGTGAAGGTATTATAGTTGGCATATGGCTTAATGAAGGGGAGGTCTCATCCAAGTGCTTTTGGCTCAAGAACTAGATGAGTCAAAGATGGCAGAGATCAAGACACATGTCCATAGAGGGATTCCTGAAGTCTGGAGGAAAAGCTGAAGGAACAGTGAATAAGGCCCTGCTCTACTAGATGGAGAAGCATTAGGCTAAGAATCCCTGGGGAAGACGTTGGTCTGGTACCATGCAACATTGCTTTGCATGCTCTTTCTTCCACCTAGTAAAAGAGCCTTTTAAAAACTTAGCACTAGGCTGGGTGTGGTGGCTCATGCCTGTAATCCTCACACTGAGGGAGGCCGAGGTGGATGGATTGCTTGCACTCATGAGTTTGAGACCAGCATGAGCAAGAGCAAGACCCCATCTCTGAAAATAGCCTGGTGTTGTGGCAGGGGCCTGTAGTCCCAGCTACTTGGGAGGCTGAGACAAGAGAATTGCTTGAGCCCAAGAGTTTGAGATTGCTGTGAGCTATGATGCCACGGCACTCTACTGAAGGCAACAAAGTGACTCTGTCTCAAAGAAAAAAAAAAAAAAAGCAAAAACAAAACAAAGAAAACTTAGCACTGTTGGTCTTTGAGCATCAGTGTAAGTGACAACCATATGCAGTCCTGATTGTTGCAGCCACACTGGTCATTGAGGTCTGTTGGTCAGCTTTTGAGTTACACCAGGTGTTAAATATTTTGAATATCACTTGTGCATATATTTATAACTTCACTATCTTTTTTTGTTAAATTTCCGTCAAGGGCACCAGCTCTATGCTAATCATATAAAGATTTATATGATAAATTTTATTTGGCATTCACAATTCAGCATGATAAATCATTTTATGCTGTGGTGTATAGTTCTAATTAACATTAGCACTGAAGTCACCAGGACTGTCAGTTTCTTTATATGGCAGTGACCATTGACAATTTGTCTTGGTTTCTTGGATGTCATCCAGTACATTGGCCAAAGAGGCCAAAGCAAGAAACTGTGTTATATGGCAACCTCCTCTTACTTCTGTTTTCTTTTTTAAATTTGAACCTAAATTTTTTCTTAGTACGTAAGCACATTGGGAGGTCCCCCTTATTCATTCATTTATTTCTTCAGCAAATATTATAGAGTGCCTACTATGTGCCAAGTGCTAGACACAAAGGTGAGCAAACCTTGATGTGCTTCTTGTCTTAAGTTTGGAGTCAAATAGATAGCTAATGACAGAATAAGCCAAGAAGTCATGTTCCCACTATGGCTTTAATCTCGTCCCCTTCCATTTCACCTAATTGATTTCTAATAGATGATTTCCCCCCTCTTCCCACCATTATATTCATATCTCCCTTACATCATTTTTCTTAGATCATTTCTTTAATTTTTTAATTTCAGATTCATATGAGGGTACAAATGATTAGGTAACAATGTTTGCATTTGTTAGGTAAAGTCCCTGTTGTGGTGTGTCCTGCACCCAGGAAGTGTGTCATATACCCTTACATGGTGCCCATTAGGTGGGAGCACACTGATCCCCCTCTCTCCTCCCCATTACCCCTCCCCAGCTTGAATTGAATTGAATTTACCTGTTGTGTGGGCATGCATTAGTTTGTCTACTGGCTTCATAGTAGTTTTGAGTACATTGGATACTTGCTTTTCCATTCTTGTGATCCTTGACAAAGAAGAAGGTATGTCTCCCTTACACTGACGTAATACACCTCTTATCTTCATTTCAGTTCTTGATTACTGTCTTTTCTCCCTGTCAATAGACTTCCCAAGGAAGTCAGCCTGGACCCCTCCTTGCTCACTCCTTAACCACCTACAATCCTGCTTCTACCTCTATGTGTCTGGGCTTTTAGGTGATTTTATTGTTCCGTGCATTATTTCTATTTGTTTAACTGAGGGTTCTCTTTCCTTTCCATGCTAACAGGGAGTAGCAGGCAAGGAAGTCCCTTTAAATCTGGGAAACTTTGTCCCCAAAAACCTCCCTCCACGATCATTTCAGAAAAAAATGCCTCCTGTAGGAAGCAATTCACTATTATTTATTTATTTATTTATTTTGAGACAGAGTCTCACTTTGTCACACCCTGGTAGAATGCCATGGTGTCATAGTTTACTCCCAGGCTCAGACTCTTGGGCCCAAGCGATTCTCTATTATTTTTTTGAAACAGAGTCTCACACTGTTGGACAGGCACCAGCCTCGCTCACAGTAACCTCAAACTCCTGGGCTCAAGTGATCCTTTGCCTCGGGCTCCCAAATAGCTGGGACTACAGGTGCCTGCTATGATGCCCAGCTAATTTTTTTTATTATTCTTAGTAGAGATGGAGTCTCACTCTTGCCCAGGCTTGTTTTGAGCTCCTGAGCTCCCGCCATCCTTTGCTTCAGCCTCCCCCACAGCGCTAGGATTACAGGTGTGAGGCACTGCACCCGGCCTCACTAACCATTTGACCTTGGATAAGTCATTTAATCTCTCTGAGTTTGTTTTATTTGTAATTTGAGTAAGTTGTACCAAGAATCCTTTCTTGACTCAGGAGTTTGTAGGTATAGGAAACTCAGTCTGATAGATGAGGAAAGTGTCAAAGGAAAGAGTATCCCAAATGTCTTCTGATCCCAAGGACAACAGGAAAGCAAGGAGATGGCAAACTCTCCACTAGATCATAAAAAAGGGCAATCAGAGAAGGGAGCAAGGAGCAAAGGGGTGAAAGGGACTCTTTCCTGAAACTACATAGACACTCATCGAATGAGAAGGTAGGTGCAGGCTCTGAGCCTGTGCACCAATAATGTAATGAGCTTGAAGTATACCCGTGACCCATGCTTGCGCTATGAACAGAAATACCTACATCTCCTCTCCCCAAATGAAGATATGCAGCACCATCACCAGCTATTGTGGTCAGTTGAACACCTTGAACTTCACTGTTAGAAGGTGAATGTCTTGAAGACAGGGAGCCTCTTTTCAGTTTTTATAGGATAGCTTTCCAGCCCTCTGTGGGAAATAGGCTCTCAGTTTGTTAAATTGGAGTGAAGAATATTCTTAGATTTTATTAAGCTTGGTACTGAAGGGAAATTCTGAGAGTGATTCAGAGTGCTTAATACTTTGAATGATTTTAGCATTAATGTTTGTGCTTTATATGGTCTGTCTTTATGAAAACTGTCCTCATTTATTTACTTATTTATTTATCTGTTTCTTCTGCAAGTGAAAGCTTTTGAGGACAGAAATTTTCCACTGCATTCCCAACTCTTAAAATAATGTTTGGCTCATAGTGGGCTTTTAATAAATGTTTACTGAATCACTGCATGAATAAATCTGTGGGTAAAATCCCTACTTATGACTATTGCATTTGAGGACTCAGGCCTGCCCACTTGCTTTTGGGATTGAGGGAGTATAGCTATGAATTTCTCCTTCTCTGGTTTCTCATGAGGTACCTCTGCCTCAGTGGCAGAATTTGGGTAGCCCTGGAAGGTGAGCAGAAAAGAGGAGAGAGAGTGGGCTTTTGTCACTACGTGGTCACCCAGGAGTTCCACTACTGCCTGCATGAACCTTGTGCTGTCTGCAGCTCAGTAGTGTCACAGGAGTGCGGAGGTTTGGCCGGGGCATGGCTAGCCCTGTATGAATTGTCTAAGGGGTCCCTCAGGAAGCCCTGCCTGGGGACTCTTCAGAAGGCACTAATGGGCACCACCAGGAACTCTCACCCAAGATGTTGGCTACCGTGGAAGGGCCTGTTTCACAGCACCAGCAGCTGGGAGGGCCCATCTTCACAAGAAAATTCAGTCCTTAGTGGTAAACAGAGATAAGAAGGAATGAATGAATTAGTGGATCATTATCTGTTTAGTTGTATCAGTGTATAAAATGCGGAAGTGGGAGTTCTTCTGAAACCAAATCTAATGAAGAATAAGACTATCAGCTTTGGGCTGGACACAGAGGGCCCCACCTTCTGGGGGAGCACAGGCTGTTGGAATCCACCACCTAAGGATGGGGAAAGGGCATCATCCTAGCAACCGTTCCTGTTGCTCTCACACAGGCTGGCTGAACTATGAAACGGGGTAAAGTTCATCTTCAGTGGCCTCTGCCTTCCTTTCTGTGACACTTACTTTTTCCAGTGTCTCTACCCCCCATACTGGGAAGAAAATCATCTGACTGAACTCATGGGAAGTCTAAGGCACAAGTGTAATTTGCTCCTTCTCCCATAAGTATTTGAATATTGAAAGAAGCCACTCAAATTAGCAAAGCTATCAGTATAGCTTTGATTTGATAACTCCTTTGAGGAACAAATTCCGAAATAAGCAAGAGGGGGAAAAAGCATCCCAAATATTCAATAAGGAGATGGTGAAATCTATATAATTGAATGGTGGTGTAACCCCTAAAACCCAAGAAGCTTGAGACATATATATAAATCTATAAGAAATGTTGAGCTGGGCATGGTGATATGTGCCTGTACTCCCAGCTCTCAGGAGGCTGAGGCAGAAGGATTGCTTGAGGCTAGGAGTTCCAGCCTGTAGTGCACTGTAATAATGCCTGTGAATAGCCACTCCAGCCTGGGCAACATACTGAGATCCTGTATCTAAAAGAAAAGAAAAGGAAAGACATAATTTTGAAAAATAAAACTAGAACATAAAATATTTATGTATCAATTACATGTCTAATGACTGATGTGTAAAAATATATTCACATTTATACACTAATAAGGTATTCTATATCATTAATCTGTGTCTAGCTCAATGCCTTGTACATAGTAGATATTTAGTAATGTTTATTGAATGAACCAGAAGTAAATTTAGAAAATGCTTGATATTTATAGTCACCAGATTTATTTTATTGTAAAGCTGCTTACATGCATAACAAAAGAACTTTTATAAAGAAGATCAACTTTTCAATTTCCTATATAGGAAAGGAAAAGAAGAAAACACCAAAATATTAACAGTAGTGGTGTGTGAGTCATGAGCCATAGGTAATTTCTACAATAAAGAGAGGAACGATTTGTTTAAAGGATTATCCCGAGATAGCAAGTTACAAACCCAAAGGAATGAATCTCTGTTGTTGAAATTGTAGGCCCTATGGGAAGCTTGGGGGTGGGGATAAGTCTGGCATCTCTCAAAGCACACAACACAGGCCACTGCCAATCCAATCCTCCTACATAGACAACTGGCTTTGGCATCCAGACTTCAAAATTGAGTTGCAGCCACTACAGCAAGTCTGACTGAAGCCTACATATGTTAGGGAGGCATGCCTGTGTTTTACACCATTAATACTCAGGAAAATAGATTATCCTTTAATTTCAGAAGGGTGCAAGGAAAGCATTCATTGCAGTGTGCTTTTAATAGTGAAACATTTTAAATAACCAACATTTCCATCATAGAGAACATAGTCCCCCAAATTTAGATATAAAAACAAAAGGAATTTTATAGTACCTTTGTCATCTTAGTTGAGGTTAAGTGGACATGAATAACGTCCATCCTAGGAGATGTAGGCCAGTTGTTGGAACTAAAAGATGTGAGTGGTCATTCAGGAAAGGAAGACTGTCACATAAACACATTCACACCTACATTGCAGTCGGGTCCAAGACATATTAGAAGTGCATATGCCACTGGAAAATTCACCACTAAGCAACAAGTAAGATGATATTGCTAAGTAGCTAGTTCTGAAAACTGAATTAACATAGAACCCAAGGATATTAAAAAAAAAAAAAATGCTGCGTAACGTACAGAGATGAAGTTATAGCAACTGATCAACAAGATCTGTTGAAGAGATCAGAAATCCTAATTTTTGATAATGGAACACTGACATCATGTTTTTTATTTGACTTGAAAAAAATCAACTGCCTGGACAATAAGTTTTATAACTCAAATACTAGTTTAGAGGGTACAACAACCGAAAGAAACTCTAAGAAACATAATCCAGCTCTTTTCTGGCTGGAACCATGGAGGGTGTTGAAGAGAAGAAAAAGAAGGTTCCTGCTGTGCCAGAAACCTCTAAGAAAAAGTGAAGGAATTTTGCAGAGCTGAAGATCCAGTGCCTGAGAAGATCAATTGCTCAGAACACGCTTCAAAAGGCAAGAAGGGAGCTCGTCTATGAAAAGCGAAGCATTATCACAAGGACTACGGGCAGGCAGATGTGCAGAACTGAGATTGAAATGGTTAAGACGGCAAGAAAAGTTGGTGACTTCTAGGTGCCTGCAGAACCCAAACTGGTGTTTGTCATCAGGATCAGAGGTTATCAATGCTGTGAGTCCAAAGGTCTAAAAAGGGTTGCAGCTTCTTTGCTTTCATCAAATCTTCAATGGAAACTTTGTTAAGCTCAACAAAGCTTTGATTAACATGCTAAGGATTGTAGACCATATAGTGCATGGGGGTACCCAAACCTGAAGACAGTAAATGAGCTTATCTTTAAGTGTGGTTACAGCAAAATCAATAAGAAGTGAATTGTGTTGACAGGTAACAGTTTGATTGCTCGATCTCTTGGTAAATATGGCATCATCTGCATGGAAGATCGGATTCATGAGATCTATACTGTTCGGAAATGCTTCAAAGAAGGAAATAACTTCCTGTGGCCCTTCAAGTTATCTCCACGGGGTGGACTGAAAAGAGATAACCCACTTTGCAGAAGGTGGAGATGCAGGAAATAGGGAAGGCCAGATCAACAGGCTTATTAGAAGAATGAACTAAGGAATCTACCATGATTATTTCTGTAATCTGCTCAGTTGATAAATAGGGAGTGCTTTCAAAAAAAGGAGAAACAATCCAAAATCAGTATCACGTGTTGGCAAAAACCATTCAATTTGCTTAAAGAGAGCTCCCTTAACAAATTTTATTTTTAAATTGTTAAAAAGAAATTTTTAAGATGATCCAAATAAAACTCTCTGTATATGTAACACCTACTTTAGCACATTCTTTAGCAAAGTTCAGATGCAGTTTAAAGTACAGCAGAATTTTGGATACTCCAAAGCATGGCTGTGTGTAAAGGGGTCAATATCTAGTCTGGATTGCAAAGTGTGGTCAGAATCCTGTTGTTTGGTAACAACGAAGTTAAGATAGAGATAAAATGCTGTATCCAGAAACTTTTTATCCCCAGGACTGTGCCTAGATTGTAAATTAGCCTGTGCCTAGGCTGCATCTCTGTCAAAAAGGAGTTTGAGTTCCCAGCCAAGAGAGGGATCCTTCATTTCTTACTGATATATTTACAAACACAGGGTTTCCAATATCTATGATTTTAGAGGGCAAAGATTCTGAGTAGGAAAGCAGCAGTTAATAAGAAAGCAGTAGAAGCAAGGGGGTATTTTGATACTTTACAGCTGTAGTATGTCCTTAGGAGACACTGAATACTGTTAACTTTGCAGCTGGATTTATCTGTGCCTATCATTCTAGCTTGATGAATAGTTAGGCAGATTTTTACCTTCTCAGTGTGAGCTATTTTTTACTTTCTCGTGGGGAATCCTAAATTTCTAACACTGCAGGGGATCCTTTGTATACATTATTTAATTTAATCTTTGCAACAATCCTTTGTGACAAATGCTAGCATCCTATTTTATAGATTGGAACACTGGGGCTTAGAGATGTTGAAGTTGTTTGTACAAGGTCAAACAGCGTCATAGCCATTTCAAATTTGGGTCTGCCTAATGCTAAACCTAGTCTTCTTAACATTTATACTTCAACAAAATATAGAAAGAAATTAAAGACTATTCAAAGTAAAACTGACAAAATCCAGAGCTGGTTATTTATGGGGAAGTGGCAGGCTCATGCACTGTAGGTACGACCATAGATTGGCAGGACCAATTTTTCTGGAGGTCAGTTTGATAAGTATGTAGTAAAAGATTAAAGATGTGCCCTTTCAGACAGCAATTAATCTTCTAGGAATTTAAAAGAATAATTTGCAAACTGCACAGAGGCATACATTAGAATTATAGCATGATTTACAAAAATAAACACATAATAAATAGAAACAGTATAAACATTTTTAGTAAGGGACTGGTTAAGTGGCTAAAAACATATATAATGCATGAGTATGTGGCTAGGCATGGAGGCTCAAGCCTGTAATTGTAGCACTTTGGGAGGTCAAGAAGGTGGGAGGGTAGCTTGAGGTCAGGAGTCCAAGATTAGTCTGAGAAATAATGAGATCTCTTCTCTACAAAAGTTAAAAAAATTAGCCTGGCATGGGGGCTCATGCTTATAGTCCCAGATGCTTGAGTGGCTGAGGCAGGAAGATTGCTTGAGCCCTGCAGTTCAGGCTGCATTGAGCTATGATGGCGCTACTAAACGTCACTCTGGGTGACAGAGCAAGATCCTATCTCAAAAAAGAAAAGAAAAAATGGTATTCAACTATTAATGATGAAAATACATTGTATAGTAAAAGACACAAGATTATTGATGAGAATTTAGTGTGATTTTATTTTTATGTAAAATTTAATACACATTATAAATTATATCTGTACAAATTCATTATAAAGACACATAAAGTAATGTGTGGAAAGGTGTTTTTCCCTGGCTCTATGGAGTTTAATTTTTTATTTTGGTGCTTTTCACTATTGTCTGAATATTTTATAAATCTGTATATTATTATAAAACAAAAACAATAAAAAAAAAGAGTGTCAAAGTTAAATCAGTTCTTGCCTCAGTAAGTGGAGTGATTTCATGTACTCTAACCATACGTTTTATAAAATTGAAAATCTATTATGCCTTGGAGAAAATTCAATAGGTATATTATAAGGATTATTATTAACATACAGGTCAATAGGGCCTGGTCTGAAACCAGTCCCATCTACACTATAAATGTTAAATGCTGCCTTTACATTTTCATTAATAAAAAAATCTCTTCAAAGCACTTTCATTTAGTTGGGATCAGTCCTACTAGTTGATTGGCATTGTACTTTGGGATTAAAGCGATTTCCACTTACATAGTTAACATAAATGAATTTCAGAAAGGCTACTATAGAGTTCAGGAAGTAAATCTAATCATTTTTGCTCTTCTTATTTAGAGTTTCTGGGAGGGTATTAATCGGAGTTAAGGGAGTGGGTCTTTTTAGTAAAAGGAGACAGAGCCTGAGAGAAGTTGAATATGACCAGAGAAAAGATGACAAATTGGAGATACAAAAGGGTATTATAATTGCTTTAGAAAGTGATTATGACTTGACCAGGAAGAAGAAAAAAGTCAGAGTCTCACTTAAGAAGTAATACCACCCTAGAAAAGGAATTCTTTCTTTAGCATCCATGAATGATTATGGCAATATAAATAATAACTTAAATTTCATTCATCACTCAACAAAATCTTAGCACTGTGTGTCTTGAGGATGTTTTAAGGATAATTAAGAGACTAGGCTGCAGAGGGTGGGGGCTGGAAGGAGATGCAGGAGTTATTAACAGTTGAGGCTGCGGAAATATACAGGGTCAACCTCAGTGAGAGGAGAGGAAGAAAATAAGAAAAATCGTGGAGCCCACCATCTTATGGCCTTGTAAAAAAGAAAGCAGCCAAGAAAAGTATTATAGAAGGGAAGTTCAAAAAATGGAGAGACACAGGAATGATGTTGAAGACAGGGAAGGAGAGGAGAGTTTCAAAAAGGAGCTAGCAGTATCAAGTACTGTTGAGAGGAGGCCGTGTGAGGGGAGGATTGAAATGTCCACTAGATTCGGTATTCAGCAGTTACTAGAGTCCATTGGAGACAGGAACATCTTCAACAGACGGCTCATTTGTGGGTACCAGAGGCTAGAACAAAGGTACTTTTGCACAGTCTGGATTGGACTAGACTGCCAAATAGATCTTGCAGAGGGGGATTAACCTGGTGAATGTCTGAGATACATACTCCTGCTATTATTTCTAGCTATTGTTAGGCGTGAGAGGAAGGGGATGGGGGCTCCTCCAACCCCAATAATAACTGGAGGTGGCTAGAGATAATGCTAATACAGGTGAGGGCTAGAGCTCAGGAAATGTACCTAGGGCTACTGTAGTAGATCTTTGACAAGAAATCCATGGATGTGGGAGCGTAGGCTAGAGGTGGTTTGATTAGCATGACCAGGACAGGAAGAGGATGGTAATATAGCATATGGCAGTGAACAACGGACAGAGTACCTACCTATGGAAGAAGTTGCCAGCTGTTTGAGAGAGGTGCCAGGGAGGTTAGTGCTTTTTTGGGGGGGGGGCAGTCAGGCTTCAGTTAGGAGAAGGTTGTGAAGGGCTTAGGAATTTATGGAGATTAGGGTAGAAAATACATGAAGAGAAATAGCAGAAAATCTTGGAAGACAGCATCAGCAGAACAGGATCGAAGAAGGTTAAGAGCACTAAATGGGGATACAAATGCAGGAAAGGATGGATGTACGCTTTATGGAGCACAGCCATTGACTAATTCGTCCTTAGGACAACCCAGGAAGAGTGACAGGTATTAATTACATCGCCAGCATTTGGGATGAGGGATGCGGTCCAGATACGGCTATCAACACGGCTCAGAGAGGCTGTTCAGCAGCTGTTTGATTCCTCTAGTGACAAGGAACACTCTACTTTTGCAAGTAGCAGTTCTATTACAGAATAAGGAAAAAAGGTAGAAAAGAAGGAAGGTGTGGCCCCCTTGAGGGGAAAGATCTGTGAATGACAGACATTTTAGGTAATTCATGGAATTGCAGAGCCAGACATGTCAGTCACCTCTTTTCCACTGTAAAACGAAGGGGGCAGATGATCTTTCTTTTTCCCTTGTCTAATAGCCTGTGAAATCACGTAGGCAACTACCTCCCAATTTTACAGAATAAAAAACGAGGCCCGCGGGACTTGTCTTGCTCAAAGTAATGCAACACATTAAAGGCGAGCAGGCCCAGAACCGACTCCTCCCCTGTCTACGCGGCCTCTGGCGCTTCACAACGCTCCCAGAAAGATAAAGAACAGCGGGAGGCTGCAGGCTGGGCGGCCTAGCTCTCAGCTCGCAGGGGTTCGAGGGCGCTTCCCCGCAGCAGTCAGAGGAACGCCCCGAGGGGAGTGAAGGGAGGGGACGAGTTCGGGCCTCCTTTCCCACACTTCGTTAGGACGCGGGCTGGGGCGGACCTGCGGCCGGCAGAGGGCGCGGGGCGGCTCCGCGGACCCTGCGGGTGGGGGGCGCACTGCCCTGGACGCGCCGTCGAAGCTCTCGGACACCCGGTCGCGGCGGCCCCGGCGACCCGAACGGGCAAGGGAAGCGCGGCAGGAGGGCGGGCGGCGGGAGCGGGTGGGGCGGGGCGGGGCGGGGCGCGGAGGGGGCGGGGCCGCGAGCGGGGGGCGGCGGCGGCGGCGGCGGCCGAGGAGGAGGAGAACATGGCGGCCGCGGAGAGCGGCTGAAATGCTTGTTCTTCAGGCCAGGCGAGCGAGACGCTGACGCGGGTCTCCGAGCCCTGTTCTCCGACGGCTAGACAGCGGCTTTGAGCGCCTCGGCCGCCTGTTTGCCGTTGCTCCCTCGAGCAGAGTCTGTGCGAGGTTCGTTCTGCATCCCCCTACGGGGGGACCCCTGCTCCAGAGGAGGGGGTCAGAGAGCCGCGGCAGCGGCCGCCTGGGCCCCGGGAGCTGGGCGCCTGGCTCGAGGAGCAGCGAGGCCGCGGCGGCGTCGCCACGGTGAGCGCGGCCCAGAGGCGGCGGCGGCAGGTGAGTGGCGGGCGGCGGGCGCGGAGCCTCCGGGTGGGTGCAGCTGTCACGAGCCGCGCGGCCGCCGAGGCCCTAGGGGGCGGGGAGCAGCTGGCGCCCCTCCGCCCCCTGCTCTCTTTCTCTCGGTTCCGTCTCCCCCTCCCACTTTCCCCGAGTTCCCCTCTTGGCCTGGCGCGGCTGGAGGGGGCGGAGGTCGCAGCTGTCACGGGCACCAGCTGGGGGCTGCTCCCCGCTGAAGGAAATCGCTGCTGCAGCGACTTCTCTCCGCCTCTTTTCCAGTTGCCCTAGTTAGCGCGGAGAGGGCGAGCATCCGCGGAGGTTGCGCGAGGCTGCGCGGCCGCCGGCCGGGTGTGGGGAGCGGGCGCCCGAAGCCACCGCCGAGAGGGGGAGCCGGAAGTCGGCGCCGGCGCCCCTCTGCCCCGACCAGCGCCGTGACCTTGGCCAGCCCGCCAACCTCTCCGAGTCTTGTTTGCCCGGACCGCGAAATGGGGGTGATCGTGGCATGCCTTTCCGCCAGCGCAGCCTTCGACGGCGCTTCTGTTTACCCCGGTGCACTTGCATTCCCCCCTCCTTCGGGGAAGGGCTTGGAAGGTAGCGTTGGGAGGGATAAGTGAGATTTTCTGTTGCGGCTGGGATTTGGTCCCATTCCTGGGATTTGGCCGAAAAGACCGCGGAAGGGAAGCAAACACGTTGACTTAGACGATTGGAAGGAGGGGCAGGTTAGTGGTCAGCGACAATTGGAGTCGCTTTCTAGTCTCTTGGAAAAGCCATGGAGAAATCGGACACCCGGGTCCCTGTGTGTAATACCCAGCAGTGCTGGCTTTTTCTTTTTTTAAAAGCAGTCACTCTCATGGGCTAGACACTGCCTAGTCTGAGGAGAGGCAGCCAGAGGAGTTGACCATACTGCCTATGTTGTGTGTGTGTGTGTGAGAGAGAGAGAGAGACATACACACACACACACACACACACACACACACACACAGGCCACCGTGCTGTGGCCAGAGACTTTGGTAGGAAGGAAAACTTTAAACTGGAAGTTCTCTTAGCCTTCACTCTTGGCGCTCTTGGTTCATTGTAGAGGCGTTGAAGAGGCAGGTGTCCTTGTGAAGAAGGTGACTTTTTTTTTCTTTTGAGATGGTGAGTTTTTAATGTCGAGTGTGATCTTGGCGAATAAAGGGTTCTTGAGTGAACTGCAGTCCCAGCACCCTCTGTGGATGCCCAGAAGAGTCTCTGTGGCAATTGTTTGCTAGGGCTGGTGCTTGTACTTCAGTGGTTAAGAAATCTGCAAGTGTCTGTGTAAAACATTACTGCCCTGAAGCTTATGTTATATTGTATAGTTGAAAAGATGGATCTCAAGGGTTAAATTTGTTTGAGGTTTGTTTCTTCTGGAATTGGTTGGAGGTTAGACTCAAAAAACCAAAAAGTTGGCCAAAGGGGCCTCTCAGCTTCTTTCACAGAAGCTATGATGTAGTAGGAAGAGGGTCAGATTTCTTCATCTTGAGAATAAGTGAAAAGAAAGTATTTGCTTGGGTCTTTTTGGTCTTGAACCAGAAATAGGTGGGGGTTAAATAGTGAGGTTTGATTCAGCTTAATAAATAGGCATTCCTTGAACTGTTGGTCATAAACTAGGTAAAATGGAAGTGTTTCTATTTTATTGCCTGTATTTTGTGGAAAGGTCTAATTTGGTTTTGTGAACTAATGTCTGAAATGTTTTCTCTTCATTTCTTATTTAAAAGACTTTATGTTTTGGGAACAGTGGGTCAAAAAGGAGTTATGAATGGTTTGGAGAGAAAATAGAGGACTTCTATTTTGATTTTTTTGTAGATGCTTCACATTTACTTAACCTACACTGAAGTTTGATCTCTAATGTGCAAAACTTGAATTTTACATAGTTTATAGTAAATCTCTTCCTTATTTCTCTCTGAGAGAATCTATAGGATTGTGTCTATTAAATTGCTTTTTGTGTGGTTTAAGCCAAGGGAGTGTTTTAGATCTGCCTTTTGGGTAAGTGGTTTTAGTGGAAAAAAAGAAAGTGCTTGATAGAACTAATGGTGATTGTTCCACTTAAACTGGGATTATATAGACAATGCTTTTTCCTCTCTGTTTCTGCCAACATTTGTTTTTCTTTCTCCCTCAATTCCAGGGTTTCATTTCTAGAAATCTGGGCTGGAAACAGAAGCAGCAGTTTGTATAATCCCAAGAATTTGCTTATGCCAGGAAGCTGTAAGGGTAACATGAAGTGGGTGTGATATAAAGATACTGCTACTACTTAAGACATTTAACTGTTGAGAGAGTGTAAGGTCAAACTTTAATTTTTGTTGAATTTCCTGTTTTCTATGTATGTGTTAATCTTTTAGTGGGCAGGGGATTGAGTTGCTATGGTAGTGACTGATGTACATTGTGAAAGTGTTGGCAAAACTTCATGCTTTTACTCTATAGAGAAGGGTGGTAAACAAGCCTAAATAATTTAAAGATGTTGTTCCCAGAATGGAATGTTCTCTGAATGTCCTCTTGATCCTGCTAATCCAGTGAGCAGTCTTCACTAGGACTAAATGTTGAGTAAATGATAAGGGTGGTGTAGAGGTGCTGAAAGGTAGAGTGGGGGAGAGAATGTATTGGACTCGTCTTAAAAATCTTTTCTCTATTGGACTGTGTACCAGACTGTGATTTCTAGTTGTTTTTCAAGGACATTTTAGCTCTCACTGCTTGGTTGTCATTCATTTTATATACTTCGTCTTAGAGAAATACTACGTCTGTACTTTAGTTTGTCTTTTTTAACTACATTGTTTAAATGGCATATCTTATAGATTTGGTTGGCCTTAAGCTGTATGACTTAACATAGCTGTCATTTTAGGGCAGGTGTGGGAGGTCAATACAAGCACCCCACACTGAGTAGAATTCCCTGAGAAATAGAGTATAGGAGATCCCTGGATGCTCATTATTGTCTCGCTGATGATTTTTGCCTTCTAAATACATAATCACAGAAATTCTCAGAGGGCCTTGAACTGCTTTCCTGGCAGAGGTCCCAAAGTGTTGTGGTGGGTTCCATTTTACATTACCTGCAAATACTGGATGCTGTGGTAGTTGTGGGATTGGATGAAATCCCTGTGTTTTAAGAGTTGGATGACAGAGCACTGTATTTGATCTGGGCTGCAGAACCATACAAATTTCTACCCCACTTATATAACTTTATATAACTTTCCTCTTTATTTGGAAAGACTGTAGACTGTAGGATAGGACCTTTTAAAAATTGCTTTTCCCCTAGATTAACCAGTAACTTAGTCCTTGGTCATTGGCCACTAAGGATAGACCTTGGGGTCTTTGATCTTTTTCTTTCCATTGGAGGTGAGGTCTAGTTATTTAAAATCTTTGGTTCTCCCTTTATATTTTAGTTTTAGACATTATGCCTTTTTCTCAATGTATGGTGTGGGAGGTCATAAAATGGCCTAGTGGCAAATAGGTACCATTCTTGTTTGCTTAAGAAGGAGGTGGTATTTTTTTCTACAGCTCAGTTCTGAAAAATGCTTTGTGGGTGCATAAGTGTAGTATTTGGATTAGTATAGTATAGATTATATTTCTTCAGCATATATGGCTGAATAAGGTAAATTATTACAAAACACACCATTATGTAAGTCCAATTTCATAAGTTCAAATACAATGAGTTGTTGTGTCAGTACATCCTCCCCTATCATCTCATCTGCAAAATAATGTTTTTGAGATTTCTTGAAGTGATAGGCTTTTAGAAAAGTTTAGTATAGTTATCATATTTAAAAGATAAGTAGTTTTTTCCAAAATAGAAGCTATAGTCACTCAAGTTATGAAAGACTTGAAATTAATCAATCTATCACCTTAGATTTATCTTGTTCTTATTTTCTCAGTTTTTTTTTTTTTAGATAGTCTATCACTTTGTTGCCCTAATAAGAGTGTCATGGTGCCATAGCTCAGCAACCTCAACTCCTGGGCTCAAGAGATCCTCTTGCCGCAGCCTCCCACATAACTGGGACTACAGGTGCCTGCCACCATGGCCCTGCTGTTTTTAGAGATGGAGTCTGGCTCTGGCTCAGGCTGGTGTCAAACTCCTGAGTTCATGCAGTCCATCTGCCTCCGCCTCCCAGAGTGCTAGGATTATAGGCGTTGGCCTCCCAGAGTGCTGGGATTACAGGTGTGAGCCACCATGCCCAGACCCTCCAGTGTGTGGAGGGCAGGGATGTTTGGCTTTACTGAGTAGCTCTGGACATATAGATCAGACTCATAAAAATAGATGTGCAAGCACAGAGGTGGAATTCACCTGTTAACAGGACCAGAAGTTTAATAAACACTGGATTATCCAATTTTTCCCAGAATGATATTTCATTTTTGCCTTTTTGGCTTATAATTTTGAGGTAATTTTGAAACTTTTTTAGAAATGGAGCTTTAATTTTAGACTGGCAGGAGGTGGTGACCTGGTCTTCCAGATAGTTGATATAACCTTGGGCTGTTTAATTATACTAAACTTAAGGTTTTTTTTCTATTAAAAATTTAAATAATATACTTATCCTCCTGTTGTGATCTTTAAATTAACTTTTTGTATAACATAAGATAATGTTTAACATATGATTGGGAGTATTAACATATCAATAGCTAGCTAAAAATGGGCATTTCATTAGCTAATCTGTCAACAAATTTTCGCATTCTTTGTAATTTCTGAGATTTTCCCCTTTATTTAAAGGGAAAACAATCTGATCCTTCTGTCACTTTGCAAGTGGAGTAATGGGAGTCACATTGACTCTGTAGGCCTGAGTTTCTTTATCATTAAATGAGCATAATGGTCTGATTTCACACTTCATCTTGTGCTAAAATGTTATGATTTGTAGGTTTATGGCTGTTTGCCTGCATGCATTTGCCTCTCTGATTCATTCTACATATAAATGCTGAAGAAATTTCTTTCTAAAATGTTTTTAGATGTTATTTGTTTTTAGTGGAGACTCTTTGTGGGCAATTTATTGAATGTAAATCACTTAAACTGATTTTATTTTAATTTCCCATGCTGGAAAATTTGCGGCAGATGGTATGCGGAAATGCTTTATAAACTGTAAAGTTCAAAACAAGTGAAGAAAGTGTTATAATACCTGTAGATATCTTCTTTGATTTACATGTTTCATTTTCTTTATTTAGATTTTATTTCCTTATCCTTTATGTTCTCTTGACCTTCAGAAAGCTGATGTATTTTCCAGAAAGCTTAATTTTTTATCACTCCCTTACTGTTTGTTCTAATATAATACATTTCCCTTCCTTTCCTTCCTTTCTCTTCCCCCTTTCTGTTTCTTACCTTCTTCCCTCTTTCCTTCCTTTTCCCTTTCCTCTTCTTCTTCTTCCCCTCAAAATCCCTTTTCTTCCTGCCTACCTTCCTTCAGAGAGGTTCTTGTTTTAGTGTGCGTTGAATTGATTTTTCCTGATTAGATTGGAAAATGCTTGAGATGGCATGAGCCACATTTAGAGTAAAGGAGCCTTAATTGTTGTTTAGTACAGTCTCCTTAATACTACAGATGAGAAAACTAAGTCTAGGCAAATATATTTGGCCTGGGGCTGCTTTTTTATTTTTATTTTTTGAGACAGAGTCTCACTTTGTTTCCCTCGGTAGAGTGCCATGCTGTCACATCTCATAGCAACCTCTAACTCTTGGGCTTAAGCGATTCTCTTGCCTCAGCCTCCCAAGTAGCTGGGACTATAGGTGCCCACCACAATGCCCCACTATTTTTTGGTTGTAGTTGTCATTGTTATTTGGCAGGTCAGGGCTGGATTCAAACCTAGCAGTTCCTGGTGTATGTGGCTGACACCCTAGCCGTTGGCTACTGGGACTTCTTTTTGAGAGTTACTTTTTTTATGTTTGAAAGTTATTACAAAGATATTTTAAATTTTAAGAACTCTAGGAGTATTTTTATTTTTTGACCAAAAGTTGACTCTCAAATATTGTAATAAGGCACTAAACAGGAATTAATTAAGACCATTCTCTCAAAAACTACAAAAGAGCCTGGAAAGAAATGTCTGCTTTTCTTTTCTTTTTTTGAGACAGAGCCTCAAGCTGTCGCCCTGGGTAGGTGCTGTGGCATCACAGCTCACAGCAACCTCCAAATCCTGGGCTTAAGCGATTCTCCTGCCTCCACCTCTCAAGTAGCTGGGACTACAGGCTCCTCCCACAACGCCCGGCTGTTTTTAGTTGCAGCCATCATTGTTGTTTGGCAGAACCCACCAGCTCAGGTGCATGTGGCTGGCGCCCTAGCTGCTTGAGCCACAGGCGCCAAGCCATTGTCTGCTTTTCTTGTAAGGTCTTCCTTTAGAGTTAGTTAAATATTTGAGTGCTGTCTTTGAGCCAACTACTGTGCTAGCCCTACATATTACATTTTATTAATGAGGCAACAAGGCTAAGTGAAGTTAAGTGGCTAGTGTTAAGAGTGACTGCTTGTAGGTGTTACGGAAGGCATTTGCTAGTCTTCAGACAGGAAATCACATTCATACCTTTAAATTGGCTTTCCTCCAAGCACTGCCCACATTCTAGCTTTCTTTTCCTTTTAGGACTTTCTGTTCCATACATGTGCTCTGGAGACTTGCATTCTCATTCCTTTCTTTTTCTTTTCTTTCTTTTTTTTTTTTTTTTTTTTTTTTTGTTGAGATAGAATCTCACTCTGTTGCTCCAGGCTAGCATCCCATAACATCACTGCTCTCAGTAACCTCAAACTCTGGGCTCAAGAGATTCTTCCTTCTGCCTCAGCCTCCCAAGTAGCTGGAACAACATGTGCCTGCCACAAGGCCCAGCTAAGTTTTCTATTTTTAGTAGAGATGGGGTCTCACTCTTGCTCAGGCTGGTCTCAAACACCTGAGCTAAAGCAAGGCCTCAGCCTCCTGGAGTGCAAGGATTACAGTTGTGAGCCACCATGCCTAGCCCAATTTCATTCCTTCCTGATGACCCAGGATTCCTATATACCAGTCACTTAATGAAAGTGTCACTTTAAGATTCTCATGCTGTTTCTGGTCTCACCTTTGTACTTTAGTATGTTGATTCTTTGATGCTTCTGTCGGGTAAGCTTATCTTTGAATGTTTGGTTTTGAATTCTTAGCAGTAAAACTCTGTCTTTCAAGTTGTGTTAGTATTTAAATACCTAAAGCTTAGGTTTTTTGGTTTTTTTTGTTTGTTTGTTTTTCACCATTTGTAACAGATTGCTTGGTCATTCCCTTTGTTTCCACTTGTATTTTGAATGGTTGATCTTATTCTGATAGCTTTAATATAATTGCATCTTAACATTTCATTTTGCCTATATGGTTAAAATATTTACATATTTTTACCTAGCACAGATTTGATTGTTTAGCAGGAGATATTCTATTATGAGTGCAAGTGTATCTACAGAAAGATATCACACTATATTTGACTAGATAGTTGAAGGATGAAATGTCCTTGATTTTTGAAAGTGGCTATATGTGTATGTGTGGCTATATGTGTATAAGTGGCTATATGTGTAACTTACTTTTAAAAGTTTGTTGGAAGGAAATCAGGGAAAAGTTATTTGTTCTGCAAAATCTAAGTCATAACTCCCTGTCTATTTTAAAAGGTACAAGTAGTTTGTAATTGAATTTTAAGTAGCCACTTGATCATTCATGCAAGATACAGTTATATGAGCACATTGTTCAAAGTGTTGTGCTGTTGAAAGGTAGGGGAATTAACTTATAAGATATAGATTCTGTTTTTACAGAGATTATGACCATAAGACAAACATACAAATACCTGTAATACTAATTAAATGTGATGAGAGCAATGAGAAAGGTACTGAAACAGAACTTGGAGGATTCAGGAAGAAAGAGTAGTTACTATATTTTCATTTGAGAGAGTTCTGGGCAAGTTTCCTGGAGGGGCTTGATGGTAGACAAAGGCATTGAAGGTGAGGTAAGATTTCTGTAAGGTGGGGTGAGGTGAACAATATATTCAGGAAGATTAAATAACAAAGATGAAGGACAGAAAAGCTTGGAATTATTCAGGGAGTAATAAAGGGGGAAAGGGCAAAGAGGAGTGGGGCATCCACTGAAGTGGGAGAGGGACGTAGCTATTCTAGGTGCAGTAGCAAGACTTTGAAGCATTTTAGTGGAGGGAGGTGGTGGCAGTATGTAGTAAGTATGTAGATCTGGATGTAAATGAGAAATGTCAATTTTCCAAATTTATGTGTATCTCTTCTTGGCAGGTTTTATACCTCAAATTTTATATTTTTTGTTTTTGAAACGATTCCATATGTAAGGCTTACCACATTGAGAACTTATTCACTCGTTTTTATATATATTTAAAAACAGATCATGTGGGGTTTTTTTGTTTTTTTCTTAGAGATAGAGCCTTGCTATTACCAGCCTGGAGTGCAGTGGCTTGATCATTGCAACGACCAAATCCTGAACTCCGGCAATACTTGCACCGTGGCCTCTCACTAAAGTTGGGGCATATAAAGGTGTAAGCCATCACACCAGGCCCCCATCAGTTTTTTAAAAAAATATGTTAACCCCCCCAATGATTTTTAGATGTTGATTTGAATTTATTAAATACATAAATTAATTCTGGGCCAATCAGCACTGCAGTATTCCAGCATTCCTCCAGAGTCAGTCTGTGCTCTTTGTCAGGTGTACTTTCATGCCTTCTAAATGTGCCTTTATTTTGTTCTTTGTACACTTTTATCTATTTTATCTAGATTTTCAAACATTGATTTTCTTTTTTTGCAATTTTTTGGCCAGGGCTGGGTTTGAACCCGCCACCTCCCGCCCCATTGGTGCCCTACTCCTTTGAGCCACAGGCACCGCCCAAAACATTGATATTTTTAAAGCTGTAGCTATTCTTTAAACCAGTGGTTCTTAACCTTCCTAATGCTACGACCCTTTAATACAGTTCCTGTGGGTTGCGACCCACAGGTTGAGAACCACTGCTTTGAACAGTATTAGCATTTGGTGTTCTTTAAGGTGATACAGTGGCTTGTTTTTGCAGTGTGAAAAATATCTCCTTGTATAATTATGTCTGATTATATAAAGTGAGGTTGGTCAAACAAGTTGGAAGCCCATGGTTCCCATTTATAGTTCATGATTTATTTTACTGATTTATTTATGCTTTACCATGTTCCAAAAAGGATTTAGGGCAGCGTGTGTCATGAAGAGTGTTGGTCCTTGTTCCAGCCCTGTCCATTATTTGACCAAAGCCCCTAGCCAGCATTACACTGAAGGAACAGAGTTAAGACAGCTGGTGTCACAAAATGTGCTGTGGTGTGTCTTTTGACAACTAATGATAATTCAGAGATGGAGACAATATAATTGGAGTACCTTCAAAGATAAGACCTTTGAAGTTTGATGGCATACACAGGAAATTCTTTTTCTGTGCCACACATTTTTAGAGCAGTGGTTTCTAAAGTAGAGTTTAACATTAAGTTGTCTGGGAAATGGAGAAATATTAGAGGTCTGTGAGGAAGTTTCTTTACTTTCGGTCTTGTAATGTATGAAGTTTATTGGGGCTTGGGTAATTGGAGTTTTAGATTTACTATTTTAAATAGTAAATGCTTAATACTACTTTACATTGCCATAGTAGAGAGTCACCATACAGAAGTTTTGTATACTATTTCATAGAGATTAACTGGGCATCTTGAGACAGAGGACTTAAGACTTGTCTAACTTAGGGATGACTTACTCATTTTTCTCTCACAAAAAGACAAATATCCCAAATCTGCTAACATTCTCTAGGATATGTGGCTGTGAGTGGTATGCTACTTAGTAAGTACACGTAAATACGCTTATTTTATCTACTCCTTTGAAATAATGGTAAATTCTTAACAGTGAGTCAAAAAGTAACTGCCTTTCAGAATAAAAAAGTTTAATACTGTGGAGAAATTATGTTGAAAATGAGTATTTGAAAAAAAAAAGAAAATGGATATATGGAATTATTTCCATTATTATTTGATTTAGTTGCTAAAAAATGATGTGTGTTAGGAGATTTTTTTTCTTTTTATTGTTAAATCATAGCTGTGTATGTTAGTGCAATCACCTGTTCCCATTCTAAGATGCACCATAAGGAGATTTTAAAATGTGTACATTTGGAACATGGAGACAGAATTTTCTAACCTATATAAAATCCTTGCAATAAGAGGTGTTTTAGTGATTTTGAGCCCATCTGCTAAAAATACAAAAAGGCAGTACCATCTGATTAGTTTATAAGAACACCTCATTGCCATTAAGAAATATGGAAATGTGCTAGCTGAATATTAGCAAAAACTTGCATAAATGGTGAATGGATTTGAATCATGTTTTATTTGGAGCAGCCAATACTGGAGTTCTTCTTTTGGTCTTATTTATCTTTGTAAGGTTTGTTTTTTAGCTATGATAACTATTAAAGCCAAATAAAATTGTTATTATAAAAATTAATTGAATTTAGGCTCGGCACCTGTAGCTAAAGAGGTTAAGGTGCCAGCCACATAGACCAGAGCGGGTGGGTTCGGCCTGGGCCCGCCAAACAATGACAACTACAACAACAACAACAACAAATAGGCGTTGTGGCGGGCGCCTGTAGTCCCAGCTACTTGGGAGCCTGAGGCAAGAGAATCGTGTAAGCCCAGGAGTTGGAGGTTGCTGTGAGCTGTGACGGCCCAGTACTCTACCTAGGGCGAAAGCTTGAGGCTCTATCCCCCCCCCCAAAAAAAAAAAAAAAAATTAATTGAATTTAGAGCACACTTTCAAATTGCTGTATTATGAAGTATGAAAGCAAGATTTTAAAACAACAAGCTATGGTCAATTACATTACTGTCACCAAAAGTAGTGATGCTAATACCAAGTAGTATTTATTAGGAAAAGCACAAAGTTATGTCCTCAGTAAGTAAAATGAATGGTTAAAAATTTGTTTACTTGTTGTAACGATCTTTTTAATTTCTAATTTTGCATATGCTTTATAGGCTGCATAATTTAAGTTTGGTATGCAATGTATATAAATTACACATTTATATATATATATGGCTCCCTCTTTAAAAACGTTTAAAGTTTGGGATATATGATAAACTTGGTTGTCACTATACTCTAGCAAGGGTTCTTAACCTGGGGTTCATGGAATAACAACAGCCTCTGGATAGGCTTTATTGGGGGTCTGTAAACATTTTGTAATTAAATGTAAAATTTTGTTGAGTCGTTGCATTTCTCTGGGGTAGAGAATCCATAGTTTTCACCAGATTTTTGAAAGGGTCCATGACCTCCTCCCAAGGTTAAGAATCTCTGTTGTTGAGAACTGAGACCTCAATAACTCCATTCATCAATTTGTACCCTCTTGCCAAGTTTAATGGATGTATCTGATGTCATTACTCAAGCCTGTAGTATGACTGGATGTGCAGTCTGTTTTTCCATTTTGCGACACATGTGTGTGATTGCAATGCCTTTGGCCTTTACAGGTGTTTGAGCTCTATTTGTTGCACAACTATCTGGCCCTTCATTATTTGGCTGCTTTTACATCTATCATTTCCCACTTCTAGTTCCTCTCTCACCTCATGTCCAATAAAAAGAATGGACCCTACTATAGTAGGAGCGTGGGGATGGGAATGTACGTGAATGTAAGTACAGAAGAACTCAGTTTCCATTCAAGTATAAGGAGGCCCTGCTGGGTAGGCTAGGATTCACAGTTGCTGTGCTTTTAAACTCTCCTTTAGCATCTGAATCTCAGCTTTCTAAGATCCTTAGGGTCTGCTTTGATATATATGCTAAAAACACTTTGCAAGTTCTTTCAACTCCTTAGATCTATTCTTTTTTCTCCTTGCTGAAATAATTCTAATTTAAGCCTAAATATTGAGGTAGTATCCAAAGTGTTCCCATTGTCCCCTGTGAGTTCCTCCTTCAGTCTATCCTAAATTTTGTTTTAGAATCATCTTGCTAATTTTTACTTTTGAGGTGTTAACTTTGCTCAGAAGCCTTCCGTGGTTTCTCATTACTGTCAAGCTAAAATCTTTCCTTAGCTTGGCATTTAAAGCTTTGTAGTGTCTGGCACCAACCTGCTTTTCTGGTGGTATCCCCTAATAAAATGTTTGTTTGAAATAAAATTGTTAATTTAACCATCCCCTAAACATCCCGTGGGATTTTCTGTTTCTATTCCTTTCTCTGCTCCTTTCCCGTGAATGTTCTTTATTTTAGTGGATGCCTCTTGAAATTCTACCTGTCCTTTAAGGATCAACTCAGATTTCACCTTCCTTGTTAAGTGTTCAGACTATAAAATTTAAAAGTAATCTGTTCCTTCTGTGAACTCTGAATATTTACTTTCTTTGTTATACATTTGACACTTTATATATACTGCCTTGTACTTTGTAAAATGTTTTGTTTTCATGTGTCCTGTTTGTCTTGTTAGAGTATGAGAATGGCAAAGGGGATCCTGTATTTTGTCCTCTGTGATGCCTTACACACATAGGTGTTAAAATATTTGGCAAGTCATATTAGACTTGAATCATAATAAACCTGAGTGTGTTTGTGTGTATGCACATGAATGTGTGTATGTGTGCCTAGATTGCTGACAGGTAATATTCTAGGGATTTTCTTGACTGGTTTCAGGGTATTTGAAATCAGATATTGCTTGGAGAACATGTTGTTCTACAACATAAGAAGCTGGCTGTGAAAGGTATATTCAAAAGTCTGGAGTACCCTGGTAAGTCATTGTTCTCCAGTGCAGAGAACCTGTCATGGGTATCAGAAAATTTGTTCCTTCCTCTCTCCTTAGCAGTGCTAGAGACACTCAAGAAATCCTGAGGATCACCACATTTCTGTTTTAATTTTTCAACATATTCTTGATAGCAAAATATAAATTTTTATTAAATCCTTTTTGTTTAAGTGATAATATGGGCCACCACGAAGTTATTATATCTTAGACTTCTTGCCCTTCAAGAAACTCGTAATCCTGAGCTCAGGAAATACACTTGCTCCGCTACTTACGAGGCTGAGGCAAGAGGATCTCTTGAGCCCAATAGTTTGAGGTTGCTGTGAGCTATGATGCCATGGCACTCAACCCAGGGTCACTGAATGAGGCTCTCTAAAAAAAAATAAAGCAGTTTATAATCCCTATAGGGAGTCTCATTTGGTTTAAATTATACACGAATTGAAAAATAATATAAAACAATACAAAAATGTCACACAGAAGTATATGATTTAGTTACGAGTTGAGATACATGGAAATTCCTCTAGCACTTACCATTTCTAGCACTCACGTGAAAGGTATTATCATGTATACTTCTCTTTTTTTTACATGTAGTCTTTCCTTCCAACCAGGTTGTAAACTATAGAAGACAGAGACTATTTATTGTCTGGTTTGTACCATAGTGTTTTCATAGTGATCTACCCATAGTATACATACACAGGTTTGTCACCTATGATGCTAGGTGCCTAGCATGATCTGGTGGGCTTCCCAGAGGAACTGAATTAGATTTGTAGGATTTGGAATGATGCTTGTAGTGTAGTCCCATGGAACATTAAAAAAGGATTCTATAGTTGAAATAATAAGGCAGTTTTAGTTTACTATCTGCAATGTGAAACCCTTCCTTAGTTAAGTCCAAAGTGGCTTTGGCCCTAAATTGACCTACATCACTTCCTCTTCTAGACTATTGGCTAAAAGTAGTCATAGAGCACTTCTTAAGGAAATGTGGGCAAGAATATGAATATTTAGCTTAATATATTTTTGCCTTTCCTTAGCATATTGATTTTCTTTAGTGATAATCACCAAAATTGGTATTGGAGTCATGAAGAAAAGAGGAATTACTTTTGTATCAGTTAAAAAAAAAAAATTATTAAAGTCACCTGTGAAAAGAACTTGTAAGTGCTGAATGGTAGACTTTTGAGACAAAGGAGAAATTGTACTAATTTGTACTTCAGGGGTATTATAAATTGTTTTACTTTGCTACCATCTTTAGAGGGGAGATTTGAAACAGAATGTGAATATTTGGCCTCAGTATAATTAATCCAGAACTTTCCTATGTATACTGTTTGTCTGGTAAGATTATAGGATGAAAAAAGTGAGATTGAGTGTAAAAGGCCTTTATAGACTGTTGGAGGCATTCTACTGTCTGAGGATTTAGTAACATTTCTCTTCAGTGTCTCTGGAGGTCTTTTTTTCCCTTTTTGTCAACATATTGCCAATTAATTAAAGCCCATTTTCTTTATTTTTTGTTTCCCTTTCTAATGCTTAGTTTGGTAAGGACTGTTGGGTAGTTGTTAAAATGATGGCCAAGTGTGCAGAGCTAGGAAGTCTAGTTCCTTATCCATAAACCTTATTTTTTCTCTTGTTTTATTTCTAAAGTCATCAATCCTGAACTCTTTAGACTTCAGGCTTTCTGACTGTATTCCAATATTTTTTCCCTTTTTAAATAAAAAAATAAACCATGTTATATATGATGACATTCCAATAACAAGTTCAAATAAATGGGGGTGTATAAAGGTGAAAATCTCTGTAGTGAATTATATGATAACTATTAATTTAGGCTGTTCAGTAAACCCCTCCCCCATTAACATTTTTGTTATTAGATTGCAGTATCCTTCCCCTTGCCCAAGGGATGGGCATGTGACTCAGGCTTGGTCTGTCATAATCCTCTATTCCCTTGGACACAGTGATTACCACGTGACCAAAGCAGGTTCAGAGCCCTTCCCTGAGATGAAAAATATGTTGCATGAGGAACAGGCTCATCCTACTGGCTTGCTAAGCCGAGTGAAAATAGAGGGGGCCAGGAAGAAAGCCTTTTTGCCATAGGAAAGAATGAGGTCAACATACAGAGTAAAGCTGACCGAGACAGGTTAATATTCTATCTTAAACACATCTTCTTTCACATTTTTGCATGCATGAACACGAGGAGCCATTGGAACCTCTGGATCTAGTTGCATCTTAAATTGGATCTGCCAAGTATTTCCCAGTTAAATGAGATAATTAGTTGCCCAATTTGCTTATGCTGGTTAGAAGTGGGTTTCTCTCTTTTGGAACTGAAAGAGTCCTGACTAATCCAGACCTCTGTTGGCACCTCTCTCTTGCCCTATCGCATACCCATGTGGGTGTACACTTGCACGCACACGTAGGTATGCAAATAGGATCATTCTTGATGAGTTGGTGTAGACTTTTTAAACTTAATGGCATAGGAATCTTTCTCTGTCAGAATATGAAGGACGCATTTTATCTTTTTAAGGGCTGTATAGTGTTGCATTGGTTGTAGAATCTGTAATTTATTTAATCATCTTTCTTTCTGATGGATGTTTAGGTTATCTCTTTTTCACTATTGGAAACCGTGTTTCAGTAAACAAGAACAGTTCATTCTTGTTTTTGCATATATATGATAATATACCCTGAAATTATTGGGCATACCCATTTAAAAAGTTGATGTCTTTTCAAATTATTACCTCAAAGCCTTTATCAATCTATACCACTACCAATAGTGTATAATAGTTAACTTTCCCTGCCTTTGTCAGCTTTGTATATTATCAGTCATTTCTATTTGGGCCTATCTGATGGGTGAAAGTGGTATATTGTAACTTTTAGTTCTCTGACTAGTGATAATGTTGCTGATCTTATCAAACATTTTCTCTAGATTGTAATTTCCCCCCTATGTTTCATATTTGTTTCACTTTCTTATGGGGAGTGCTTGTCTTTTTTATTTAATTGCTTCCTAGCTATAATATGCATATGATGTAGTTGTCCCTACACTAAACTAGGAAAGGCCTTGGTAGACAGCTGACCCTGCTACTTAGTTATTTCAGAAAGAAAGATGTGAGATCTGCTACTGTAAAACTCACATATATATATATTTTTCAGATATCACTGAATGTTTAATTGCCGTATATTTATAACCTTATACACCTGCCCAATTCATTTAGTTAATTGAAGGACACATATCTTAATTGGATGCTCTGTGGCTATTTTATCCAGATAATTTTATGGCTGAGCTGAATGTTGGGAAATTCTTTCATTGAGAATTTTCTGGATCAACATCATCATGTTCACATTGAATGGTATGTAGAACTCTGGGACTTGATTGACCATTAGACTATTGGTACAGACTCGGGACTATTTTCAGAGGAAAAGTTTGGTCTTGTACTTTCTAAATCCGCTGCTGGGAAGGTGGATTGGCTGTCTACTTACACATTTTTGGTGGTTAGGGAATATTAACAGGACTACATTATATATGTATATAGTACCTATAATTGGCAGTGGATACATACTTACTATAGCAAGTATACTAATATAGTAATAATATAGTATACTAATATAGTATACTTGCTATAGTAAGTATGTATCCACTTACTTTAAAGCCTGATTTTTATCAGAAACCTAGTAGAAAGAGCATTCTTCGACAACTGCTTAAAACACATTCAATCCATTGCTTTAGACAGTTGTTTTACTTGGTCAAACTAGAATACCAGAGAGAGTTATGTATGTTGATTACATTTTTTAGACTGGGGTAGAATTGCTTTTGCAGAATTGTTCTTTAGTGTAATGCAATGACTGTTTATTGAGGGCTATTAAAACAAACAGCTTTATGAAGTTTAGTGCTCTTACTGTAGAATTCTTGTGAGGATATGATTTCCTTTATCTCAGTGCCCTTGTTGATACCACTGTTACTGCTGCTATAATACTACTACTACTGTAGTAGTTGACCTGGAGGACTAAGACTAAACATAAATGAGCTAACATTTTTATTATTTAGTTATTTAATTTAGAGGTTAGATCTCACTTTGTCACCAAGAGTAGAGCTCAACTTTATGGATGAAGGACTATATAATGGTTAAGAGTATGGGCTCTGGAGCTGGATTTCTTAAGGTTGAATTCTGGCTCTGTTACTTCTTCATCATGTGTGCCTCAGTTTTTTCATCGATAAAGTGGGCAAGATAATTGTACCTACTTCCACAAGGTGATTGTGAGAATTTTGTGAGTTTATACATGTAAAATTATTAGAACATGCCTGGCTCAAGACACATACAGTAAAGATGAGCTGCTATTGAAAAAAATTTTTAATTGATGCATAATTGCATATATTTATGGGATACATGTGATAATTTGGTATATGCATATGATGTGTAATGACCAAATCAGTGTCTTTAGGATATCCATCACCTTGAACATTTATCATTCCTTTTTGTTGGGAACATTTCAAATCTATTGTTTTTAATGATCATCCTTATTATTAGAACCCATGTAGTAATTTTTCTTTTTGAGGTTTTGACACCAGGAAAAAAGCTGTGTTTCCTTTAACTAGGTGGTTTGCTTGTTTTGTGTAGTCATCATGACTTGTAACTGATAGTTATTTTTCTCTTTGAAGGGGAGCTCAGAGTTAAATGTGTGGCCTTCCCTTACAGCTGTATAGGACCTTGTGAATTGGCTTGTGTGGTAAACTTCTAACTATCTTATTTTCCTCCCTCATTTTCTCTGTGCCCAATTTCTTCACTTCTTTCTTTTTAATTCTAATGTACCCCTGAGCTGTCTCAAATCCTTTTTGGAATAAATGGAAATAAGCATGTAATCTTCATTATAGCAAGTGCCCATATTGAAATTTAAGATTAACTTGCATTTAATTTACTTAAGATGGGTACTTCTTGATGACTGAGAGGTGCTATAATTTTCATTCAGATATCTCAAATCATGTCATAGATGGAATACTTCTGGGAAGGTTCCTGTTGGCAGCTGATCTTATTGATGGTGTGGGTTTTCTTTTAAGCTTTAATCACAAACCTGTTGCTTCCTGACTTTTTTTTTCTTTGACTTTTGCGCCAGCCATCTCTTAAACGTAGATGGGGGGATATTATTTTAAAAATTTGGATGTGGCGGGTGCCTGGAGTCTCAGCTACTCAGGAGGCTGAGGCAAGAGAATCGCCTAAGACCAGGACTTGGAAGTTGCTGTGAGCTGTGATGCTACGGCACTCTACCGAGGGTGACATAGTGACACTCTGGCTCAAAAAAAAAAAAAAAAAAAAATTGTAATACTGTTCTCTTTAAAAATACTGTTCAGAACAATTCTTTGTTTATGTTAGGTTGTAGGATAGGCAGAATAGAAGCTGTATGTGTTGTTATTGCCTTTCTTTCAAAAACTGGAACATTACTTTATTGATTTAGAATGGAAAAAAAACAAAGTTCCAAAGCCCCAAATTCCTGAATATTCTGGTTGTGTCATTAGAATAGTCACTTCCTAAAGCAGATGTACATGGGGGCCAGTATTACCTTTTGGGGGGGGGGGGTAATTTAAAAAAAAACTTAAAAAAAATCAGTCTTGGTTGAAAGGTCTTTTAAATCTTCAAAAAAATTTTATAGATTCTCTGTCCTCTTCTTCTTTGCCCTTGTAATTTATCTTTTGAAGAATGTGGGTGATTTGGCCAGTAGCATTTCCTACATTCTGGATTTCAGTTTAGTTTAACATGTTGCTCTGCCCTCTATGTATTCTGCAAATTGCTAGTTTAAAGTAAAAGCTTTAATTTTTAAGTTTTTAAATTTTGAGGAGGGAGAGGGCAAAACAACTTTATAGATGGTATTATGGGACAAATAGACAAATGTCCTAAAAAGACAAATGGTTGTCTTTTTGTGATGTTGGTAGTTGTTGGTATTGCTGCTGGTTTTTGATTCTTAATTCTGAAGTGAGCACCGTGATGTCTAGATGAAAATGGGGAGGCATTATCTGGAAACGATAGAGTCTGTTCCGTACAGATAAAGCTAGTAACCATTTGAGAATGAAGCAATGTAGTGTGGAATCAAGAGGATCTAGGTTTCAGTCTTAGCTCCCCTGTGTGGGAGCTGTTTGATCTTGCATAATTGGCTAACAACATCAGCAGCAGCAGTGATAGCAGCAGCTACCATTCACTTAGTGCTTACTTTACATCAGATGGTATCCTAAGTGCCTTACATGCCTTCTGTACTCTAATCATCTTAAGTAATCTGTAAACCTACATTATCATCTTTATTTTACAGTTCATAAAGGTTAAGTAAAGTATCCAGTTGCAAAGAAGTAGGGAAACAGGGATTCACTACTGACACCAGTTTTGTATTCTTAATTGTTTTGTTCTTTCATATCTGTAAAAATGGGTGTACATCTAGCTGCCTTATATACTTTTCAGGGTTAATGAGATATTGCTTGTGAAAATGCCTGCAAAAATAGGTATTTAAATGAGAAGTGTGCTGGGCTGACAATTGACAAGAAAAGGTAGACAGTGGAGGCTTTGCCCATGACTAAGTGGTAGTGAAAAGTTTGGTTGAAAAGAACCCTCTAGTCTTTTTCTAACTACTGTTTCTGACTACTATTGCTGTTGCAATGCTACAGAGTTTCCTTCGCTTGTTAAAATTGAGAATGATAGAGATTTTACAGGTGATAAATATCTTATGTCAGAGGTCACTTTAAGAGTCCCTGAATGAACAGTGATATCTTGGTTTCATTCCATGGACAATATAGGTAGGCTTAGTTAGTATAGATAAGTTTAAATGAGAGAGAAAGAATATAGTTACAGTTCAATTCTTTTTCTGAAAGGACAGATACCGTATATTCTAGAGTGTAAGCCAAGTTTTTTCCGGCACAAAATTTGTGCTGAAAAACCTGAACTTGGCACAAATTTTGTGCTGAAAAAATCGGCTTATACTCGAGTATATAGGTACTTACTAAAAGCATAGGAAATTTTAACTGACTTGTATTAATAATTTTTTTTTCTTTAGCAGGGTGGTGGGTATATTATATATTAAAATTATTTTTAATATTTTTATAAAAAAGAACTGCTTTATAATTAATAAAACTATCAAAGTATTGACTACTACTATTTGCATATGTAAGAAACTGAGAAAGAAGGTGCTAGGCTAGTACCTTTAGATTTAACCATTAACAATTGATTGTTGATGGTAAGTTGTTAGTGGGTAATGTGGTTGAGAAGGGTCTGTGGCCATCTGCAAGCTCAGTGGCAGATTGATGACTGATGTTTGCCTCAGGTATCATAAAGAGTATAGGAATATGCATTTTATTTTTGCTAAACTTTGGTAATGTGTTTATCAGAAAGCCTTAGGGCCTGGATCAGGACCTAGATATGTTTTCTTAGTACTTTTGCTTCTTACAGTTCTTCTTTTAATATAGGAATCATATTGCATATTCTGTTTACTATGGTGAAATAATCCAGTTATTTCATTCTGATATTCCCAGGGAAAGTTTTCCCATTTTTTAAAATTGATGTATAAGTAATATACCAAAAGTCTCCCTTTTAAAATGCACAGTTGAGTATATTAACAAAATGTACAACCATCGGCATTATGTAATACTAGATAGACTCTTTGATTTCCCCCAAAAGATATCTCATGTCCCATACATTCTTTCCTCAGCCACTGGCAACCACTATTTCTATGGACTTACCTATTCTGAACATTTCATATAAATAGAATCATACAATATTTTCCCTTGTGTCTGACTTGTTTTACTTAGAATAATGTTTTCAGCATTCATTTATGTTGTTGCATGTATCAGTAGTCCAGTCCTTTTTATAGCCAAATAATATTCCATTGTACTCCATTTTGACTTTTATAAATAATGTTGCTATGAACTTTTATGTACAAGTTTTTGCATGGACATATGTTTTCATTCCTCTTGGATATATACCTAGAAATGGAACTGCTGGGTCATTGCTTAACATTGTGAGGAATTGCAAATTGTTTTCCAGTATGGCTGTACCATGTTACATTCCTTTGAGGAATGTGTAAGGCTTTTGGGGATTTCACCATAATCTTAAGTAAAGTGGCATTTCATTGTGATTTTGATTTTCATTTTCCTAATCACTATGTTGAACAGTTTTTCATATCCCTTTTGAACATGTAACTTATATATCTTCTTTAAAGAAATGTCTATTCAAATATTTTGCCAGTTTTTAAATTGGGTTGTCTTTTTATTATTATTATTTTTCAAAGGTTATTTATTTATTTGGCCAAAGCTGGGTTTGAACCCACCACCTCCAGCATATGGGGCCAGCACCCAACTCCTTTGAGCTATAGGCGCCGCCTCTTGTTTTTTTATTATTAAATTGTAAGAATTCTTTATATATTCTGGATACAATTCCTTTATCAGATCTGTGATTTGCAAATATATTCTTCTATTTTGTGGTTTGTCTTTTTACTTTCTTGGTGGTATCCTTTGAAGTACAAAAGTGTTTAATTTTGATGGAGTCCAATTTATTGATTCCTGCCCCCCTTTCTTGTGCTTCATATATCAGAAACCACGGTCTATTCAAGGTCACAAAAATTTATGTCTTTTTCTTCAAGGAGTTTTGTAGTTTCAGGTCTTGGATCCACTTTGAGTTAATTTTTGTGTATGGCATGAGATAGGGACCAATTCTTTTTGCAGTAGAGATAAAAAGATTATTTTTCAACTATACTCATTGGCAGTGCTTTCTTGTTACACCTCACTGATTGTATTTTAATCACTATATGGTTCTGCCTCTTCATTAGCTTCACCTCTGACTCCCTGCTCATGAGTTATTTTGTTGGTATTTTTTTTGTTGCTGTTGAGACAGAGTCTCACTCTGTTGCCCTGGGTGGAGTGCTCACAAAACCTCAAACTCTTGGGCTTGAGCAGTCCTCTTGCCTCAGCCTCCTGAGCTAGACGCCTACCACAATGCCCAGTCAGTTTTTCTATTTTTAGTAGAGACAGGGTTTCGCTCTTGCTTAGTCTGGTCTTGAACTCCTGGGCTCAAGCAATCTGCCCAAGCTCAAGCAATCCACCCACCTTGGCCTTGTCCGCTTTGGCCTCCTAGAGTGCTAGGATTCTAAGTGTGAGCCTCCACACCCAGCCTATATTTTGTTGGTCTTAAATGGATTTTCTTTACCAAAACTGTATTAACCTTTGTACTTGCCATAAAATGTGAGAATCAGGAAGAAATTTATTGATCCTATGTCCAACCTCTTATCAGAGTAGAGCCCTCTACTTCTGTGACAGAAGGGCTTTCAATTTCTTAGACACTTAGAGAAGTAGGTAATTTACTGAAGTAATTAATTTCCATCATGCAGTAGGTACATTAAGAAGTCTTACCTATTCAGGCTTGGTGCCCGTAGTGCAATGGTAGGGCGCCGACCACATACACTGGGCTGGCAGGTTCAAACCCAGCCTGGGCCTGCTAAACAATGACAACTACTACAACAACAAAAAATAGCCAGGTGTTGTGGTGGGCGTCTGTTGTCCCACTTCTTGGGAGGCGGAGGCAAGAGAATCACTTAAGCCCAAGAGTTAGAGGTTGCTGTGAGCTGTGACGCCACAGTATTCTACTGAGGGTGATGTAGTGAGACTCTGTCTCAAAAAAAAGAAAAAATTTTTTTTACCTATTCAAATATTTCATATATAAAAAGTTCCAGTGGGGACAGGGGGTTAGGAGCTCAAGTGTGTCACAGTTTTAATAAATTATTTTATCTGTAGCAATTTAAATTAAAGGAAGTTGGTGATTACATCATAACCCACAATGTTTTACAATTAAATGAGAGCATTTTATCTGGCAGTATAGTTGGAGAAACTTGTATTTCTAAAGCAATTTAGTTCAGTTTTTAAAACCTGTAATGATTAGAAAGTTTATTCTTTTTATTCAGCTTGAATGTAGCTCTTGGTACTTTATCAAGGTCCTCTTCAAATTCAGAGTCTAAAATTAATAGCACACTTAAGGGATGGGCATGCTGGCTCACACCTGGGAGGCTGAGGTGGTAGGATTGCATGAGGTCAGCAGTTTGAGATCAATCTGAACAAAGAGACTTTGTCTCCACTAAAAATAGAAAAATTAGCCAGGCATTGTGGTGGGCGCCTATAGTTCTAGCTACTCTGGAGGTTGAGGCAGGAGGCTCACTTGAGCCCAGGAGTTTGAGGTTGCTGTGCGCTGTGATGCCTGAGCAATAGAGTGAGACAAAACCTCACTTAAGTGCAGAATAGTACAAAGAATAGCTGGCTGATAGTTTTTTTGTTTTTCCTTTCACATAACCCAAAATTAAACTGTTTTTGTAAGCTGTCCTATTGTTGGGGCTCATCTTGAGTTTTTTTTTTTTTTTTTTTAAATTAATGAACTCCTTTTTAACAAGCATTTTTAAGCTGAATCTCCTGTCCTGTGGAACACTGGAGTTGCTGTGAAAGTTGCTTTGCCTCTGCAGATTATCTGGACTCTACTCTGTGACTTTAGTCAAAACATTCAATTTCTTTGATTTCAATTTCTTTTCTGTTGAATAGGGATAATAACTCCATTTTTACCGTGTTTGGTGGAAGATGAAATGAATGATTGGTGCCTTTGGTTGCGTGTGGTTCTGGCACACACAGATGGAACCGAGACTTGTGAAAACAGCCTTCTGTCACAGGTGCTTCTTTGCTGGCTTTACTTACTCTTGGTCAGATATTAGCTATTTGTTAAATAGACTCTACCTACTTCAGATTTCTTTTCTTTTTCTTTCTTTCTTTTCTTTTCTTTTTTTTTTTTTTAAGACAAAGTCTCTCATTTTGTTGTCTTGGGTAGCTTACTGTGGTGTCATAGCTCACAGCAACCTCAAACTCTTGGGCTGAGGTGATCCTCTTGCCTCAGCCTCTCAAAGTATCTGGGACTACAGGTGCTTGCCACAATGCCTGGCTATTTTTTTAAGAGACAACAGGTTCAAGTCCATAAGGCTTTACTTCTTTAAAAAAAATCTGAAACAAACAGGGCAAAATGTTGTGATCTGACTAACTTGGCGTGGAAGGTAAATGGAATCATGTTTCTGCTATTCTTTATTTCATTTCTGTCTGTTTGAAATATTTCCTATCAATTCAGGATATAAAGAAATCTGGGCTGGGTGCGATGGCTCACGTCTGTAATCCCAGCACTCTGGGAGGCTAATGTGGGTAGATGTCATGAGCGCAGGAGTTTAAGACCAGCCTGAGCAAGAGCAAGACCCCATAGCTAAAACCTCATCTGTAAAACTACCCAAGTGTTTTGGCTGACGCCTGCCATCCCAGCTACTTGGGAGGCTGAGGGAAGAGAATCACATGAGCCCAAGAGTTTGAGGTTGCTGTGAGCTGTGATGCCATGACACTCCACTGAGGGAGACAAAGTCAGACTCTGTCTCAAATAAATAAATAAATAAATAAATAAATAAATAAATAAATAAATAAATAAATAAAACAAAATGAGGTTCTGAATGGTAAGCAATTATTAGATTCAGCTATTTCTTTGACCAACTCATACTATCAAATGAATAGGCTCCAGAAACGGTGTGGCTCACTATCTATGACCAACTTATTTTGGTGTAAGACTACTCAGAATTTATTTGACTAGCTTAGTTGAAAACTAGGAAATTTTTATTTCTTGGCAATAATATAGTCATATAAGCATTGGTAATAATCTTCATTACCTGTATTTTACTTGATTAAGCTCTATGAGAAACAAGTAATTTGGAAAGTAAAGTGAGTCTCTTGCAATTGTGACTTAAAGTAAATAGTATTAACAGATTAATAAAAATAAGTATAGGGTACTGGATAATAACATGTAAACATACAAATAGAAAGTTAAATTTATATGGTTAAAGATTTTGACATTGAAAGACCTTTAAGATATTAAGGTCATTAAATATGAAACATTTGATTTTGAATCAGAAGTTTAACGTATTATATCTCAAAGTTTAATGTATTATATCTCAAACAACAACAGTGTAAGTAATCAAAGTTTGCATTTAACCTGTTGACACAGTTTTGCCATCTTAACAGTAGCTTGTTTGTGCCAGCAGTGAAGAAGCATGGAGAGCAAGGGACAAGGGAATCACAAAAGGCGTTTTCCACAACTTGTTGATAATTGAATATTTTTCCTTGCAAGGAAGTGGTCCAAAACTTGGAAGAAGTAGTAGTACGTTAGTGCAAGGTCTGGTGAATATGGTGGATGACGGAGAGTTTCCCAGTCCAGCTTCCCAGTACTTTGAGCAGCAATGTTTGTATTACAAATCTGTCTTGCAGGAGGATTGACCTGTCTCTGACCAGTCTTGGCTGCTTAATTGTAAGCATCATCATGTCATCCATTTGGTTGCAGTAGACAGCCCCTGTAGTAGATTGACTAGGTTTTACGAATCTATAGTCGATAGCTAATACCAGCAGTAGACCACCAAACAGATGCCACTAGCTTTTTATTGATGAATATTTGGTTTTGGACTCTGTTTTGACATTTCATCTTTATCCAGCATTTGTGCTGACTGCTTGCAGTTGTCAAAAAGAATATAATTTTCATCACACGTAACAATTCTTTATAAAAATGGTTCAACTTTATGTTGTGGCAGCAAAGAAAGGCAAACTTTGAGATGATTTCTTTTCTGATGCTTCTTTAATTTATGCAGAACCCCTCTATCCAGCTTTGTTACCTTGCCATTGTTTCAAATGGTCCAATATTGCCGGAATAATAGGTTCAAACCTTGCTGCTAATTCACATGTTGGTGAAGACTGATTCTCTTCCATTAGAGCTTTCAGCTCGTTGTTATCAACCTTAGTCTCAGTTTGCCCACATGGCTTATTTTCAAGGTTAGAATCAGCAACATGCAACTTCTTAAACCTTCAACCTACTGTACGTTCATTAACCACATGCTTTCCAAACACTTCACTTATACTTCGAGCTGTCTGTGTTGTGTTGGTTCTTTGAATTATATTTGAAAATAATATGAATTTTTGACTTATCCTCGGTTCACAAACATTGCTCTAAAAAATTTGAAAGATAATCACAAGGCAAAGTGTGCATTTGAAATAATGGGGATATACCTTCACAATAAAAATAAAATGTGTTAAGGTGAAATGTCAGATGTATCAACTGTCAAACTTAGTACTTTAAGGAAATTATTCATTTCATACTTAATAATTTAATGCAAAGTAAATATTGTAAATATTTTTAAGTAAGTGTAGTGTAATGAGTGTCAAGTGAATCTGCAGAGCTGATAATGTTACATTAGCAATCCACAACTTGAAAGAGAGAGATGGTACAGTTTCTTTGGATTAAGAAGCAAATGTGGGAGCCAGAAGTAAGGGTGCTCATCATATCTTGACCTTTGCTTGGACTCCAGGCTTCAGAATAAGTTGTCATAGGTGTTTAATCTACTTCAGCATTGAGAAAGAGTTTATCTGAAAGAACTTACCTTTTGTTTTCCCATTTTAGTATTGAAAACATGTTTTGTGTGAAGGTCTTAAATGATTAAAAATGCACTTAGGAATAACTTATTCTGGGGACATTTATTTTGGCATTCCTTTTAACATTTCTATTTTGAGAGATTAAGGGTGATTCGTGCTATATTGCTTGGAGGAAGCCTGTCTTGCTTGCTTATTTTGGTCCCAAGTTGTGAAAGGAATATTGGAATGTTTTGGAAATTAGGGGAAAACGTTAAAAAGTAGAAGGGAGAAAAAAAAAGGTAGAGCAAGAAATGTCAGTGAGCCACTATTAAAAAAACCCAAACAAATCCATGGTGTTATCCTTAAACAAAAGCTATTAATTTGGTGGACTTCTTAAAGTTACAGTTTAGATTTATAACTTTATTTCATATTTTTTCCCAACGCCATTCCAAAACTATTTTGTAATTCCTTAGACAAGGAGTTAAAAATAAAAACAAAATCCAGAAACCCTCAGTGAGGCTCCTTCAAGAAAGAAGTTATTCTTTTGGTTCTGTGTCTGCTCTTTGTCCAAACAGCCGCTCTTCAGTAAGGAAGAGCCACAGCAGCTCAGCCAGCAGGGAATCCCTCCCAGCTGCTTGAGTGTGACTCCTCTGTGCTGGCTTCAGGGTAGGCTGAATAGGCTGAGCCCTGCTCTGCATCTTATAAAGGCACAAGTGACATGGATCCTGACCTGTGAAATACTTTTTTTTCCTCCTTACAAATATGATGGGTTTGCTTTTTTTTTTTTTTTTTGATGGAGGGGGCAAAGACTAAAGTTCATTAAGCTGTGAATGCAAGTGATTATATGTTGCTGCTGTTAACTTAGGCTGAATAGGTTGAGCCCTGCTCTGTATCTTATAAAGGCACAAGTGACATGGATCCTGACCTGTGAAATAATTTTTTTTTCTCCTTACAAATATGATGGGTTTGCTTTTTTTTTTTTTTTCTGATGGAGGGGGCAAAGACTAAAGTTCATTAAGCTGTGAATGCAAGTGATTATATGTTGCTACTGTTAACTGAGCTAAACTGATGGCCACAATAATGAAATATCAGTAAATAATTATTTTAATAGAGATTCACATTTCTAAAAATTCAGTCTAACTTCACCTTTCAGTTCTCAATCTGACCCTGACCTTTTTTCTGCTCTCCTACCTTTGTGTGTCATCTTTCTCCCTCTCTCTGTTACTACTTCTGTTTACCTATTGCTATAAAAGTGTCTCTCTAAACTTTATGCCAATGTACTTTGCTCTTTCTAGCCAGCTTTTTTTCATTATAAAATACATTTTTATATACCATTACACATCTATCTCAGCCATACATGCACACCATTTTGCTTGGCCTACAGTGTTTTAATACTTGCTGAATTTGAATACTTTAAGGCTAGTGGGTATTTCTTCAGTTAGATATAGGCCTCTTGTTTTTCTGTTTGCTTCAACTTGCTCCATTTACACACTTTTTTTTTTTTTTTTTTTTAACTTTAGCAGTTGTAGAGAGTTGAATTTGTGCTTTTTTTCTCACTGTACTTTCTGTGAGTCTCCCTTTTTCTCTCCAGGTTCCTCTTCTTCCGCACTCTCTGGGATCCCTTCCTTGTGTCTTTGCTCCTCTCTTTGCACAGTCTCCGTCTCTTCCAGACTCAGGTGTACCAACCTCCTTCTAAGCATATGTGTTTGTTTTGTACACATTGCATTTTCTTGCAGCTAGATCCCTTTTGGATTTCCTTCATCTGGAGCTGAGGTCCCTCTTATAAAGTTTGTATCTGTGGAAGTTTTTTCACACTGTGGGGGTGTGGTTGCTACTGTATCACTTCCATCCATGGAAACTAGAGGGCTAATTTATCTAGTAGGCATACAGATAAATATATGTATTTATCTGGCTCAGACAGTTAGAAGTACAGTATTGGAAAAATAGTTGTTCTTAGGGAGCCAAAAGCCAACAGAACACACATTTAAAGTGGTTATCATTGAGGAAAACAAAACTTTTAGTTTTCCTAACTTTTTCATTTTAAAATAGTTTTACCTTTGCATTGGGTGGGGCACAGGATGGTATACTTATTTTATATAGCTATTCTTCCTGTGTGTTTTTGTCCTTCTATCTATTTCTCATTTAAAATCACTAATAATAACCATTTTAGCAAGTGAACATAGATTTAAAAAGTCCTAACAAAATTTTAGGAAATCAAATCCAGTAACACATAAAGGTAGAACACATTATGATTGAGTGGGACTTATCTTGGGAGTGCGAGGTTGGTTTAACATTCACAAATTAATAAATGCATTTTAACATATGAACGCACTGAAAGAAAAAAAATAATCATCTTAATAGACACAGAAAAAGCATTTGAAAAACCTAGCAAATTAGAAATAAACTCAGAGCAAACTAAGAAAAAAGAAGCTTCCTTAACCTGATAAAGAGTATGAAAAACCTACCATTTCATATCATACTAATGGTAAAAGAAGGTACTTTCTCTTTATAACAGGGGAAGAATTTCTCTTAAGAAACCCTTTCTCTTACACATTATACTGGAGTCTCTGATCTGTGCAGTAAAGTAAGAAAACGAAATAAAAGGGATCCACATTGGCAAGGAAGAAGTAACTTTTCATTTGCAGATGACGTGATCATTTACAAAAGGATGCTACAAAAAAGATGTGAGAAGTATAATATGAATTTAGCAAGGTTGTAGGATGTAAAATTAATACGTAAACATGGGTTGTATTTCGATATATTGGCAATGGGTCTTTGGAACTTGAAATAGAAACTAATGCCGTGTATAAACAAATACTATGAAATACTTAGAGATAAATCTGAAAAAAGATGTTTAAGACCTGTACAGTGAAAACTAGAAAATATTGCCATGAGAGAAATTAAAGATTATTTAAGTAAATGTAGAGAGATATTGTGTTTATGGATCAGAACACAAAATATTCTTAAGATGTCACTTCTGCCCAAACTGTTCTATGTGTACAATGCAATCCCAGTCAAAATTCCAGCAGGATTTTTTTGGTACTAATTGACAAGCTGATTCTAAAATTTGTCTACAAGGCTGGGTATGATGGCTCATGCCTATAATCCTAGCACTCTGGGAGGCTGAGGAGGGTGGAATGCCCTGAGCTCATAGGTTTGAGACCAGCCTGAGCAACAGTAAGATGCTCTCTCTAAAAATACCCAGTTGTTGTGGCAAGTGCCTATAGTCCCAGCTACTTGGGAGGCTGAGGCAAGAGATTTGCTTGAGCCCAAGAGTTTGAGGTTGCTGTGAGCTGTGACGCCATGCCACTCTATGAAGGGTGACAAAGTGAGACTCTGTCTCAAAAAAAAAAAAAAATTCATTTAGAAATAAAAATGTCCTAGACTACCCAAAACAACTTTGAAAAAAGAAAAAAGTAGTTGCAGGATGTATACTGCCTATCTTCAACTTGTCTTATAAAACTGCAGTAACCATAGTAGGGTGATATGGGCCTCAAGGTGGATAACTAGGCTGATGGAGCAGAATAGATTGCCCGGGAAGTTGATTTTCCACAAAGGCACCAAAGTGGTTCAGTGACAAAAGAGCCTTTCAGTACTTGCTGGAACAATTGGATCTCCACACGCAAAAAGCTGAGCCATGATCCATGCCTTATACCACATTTTAAAAATTAATTCAAAATGGATCCTAGAACTAAATGTAATAACTAAAACTTCTAGAATAATGTATAGTATAAAACCATTGTGATGTTGGGTAAGGTAAAGATTTCTTAGACTCAACACAAAAAGCATGATCTGTGAAAGAAAGAAGTGATAAACAGAACTTTCTCAAAGTTAAGAACTTCTGGTCTTCAAAAGACACTATTGAGAATATGAGAAAAAAGCCATAGAGAAACGTAAATCCAGACTGCAATGAGATACCACTTCACATCCACTGGACTATCTAGAATTAAACTGTCAGATAATATGTGTTGACAGGATGTGGAGAAGTCAGAGCTGTCATACACTGCTGGTGGGAAAGTAAAGCGCTGTGGCCACTTTGGAAAGCAGGGAATTTCTTAGGTGGTTAACAAAGAGTTATCAAACAACCCAGCAATTCCACGCCTTAGGTATATACCTAAGAGAAATGGGAAATGTCCTCACAAAAACTTGAGCCCATATGTTTGTAGTAGCATTATTGATAATTGCCCAGAGAAGGAAGCAATCTGAATGTTCATCAGTTGATGAATGGATAAACAAAATGTGGTATAATTGTACAATAAAATAATATTCCAACCTTAAAAAAGAGTGAAGTACTGATACATGCTACAGTGTGGATGAACCTTGGAAACATGTTGATTGAAAGAAGCTGGTCAAAAAGACCTGAACAAAATGGTCTCTATAGCAGCGATTTTCAACCTGTGTGCCGTGAAAAAAAATTTTTGTTTTTGGGCAACAGAGTTTCACTTTGTTCCCCTGAGTAGAATCCATGGTGTCTACAGCAACTTCAAACTCCTGGGCATAAGCAGCCCAAGTAGCTGGGACTACAGGCGCCCTCCATAATGTGCAGATATTTTTAGATGGGATCTTGCTCTAGCTCAGGCTGGTCTCAACCTCCCGAGCTCAGGCAGTCCACCTGCCTCAGCCTCCCAGAGTGTCAGCCTTGCTTTGAAACTTTTTAAAGACCATTAATTACATTAGATTTGAAAGACATTCATTCTTTTTTTTTTTTTTAACTTTTATTTTTAATCAATACAATTTAAATGTGCTGTGGAAGTTTAACTGTAGATTCGAGTGTGCTGTGAGATTAAAAAAAAAAAAAAAAAGTTGAAAAACACTGCTCTAGATGGTTATTAGTCATTTGTGACCTTAATGGGATCTTCATTTGGGTTAGGTTGATTTGAGAATGTAGATTCCCAGCAATAATTTAAAAGCAAGGAAACTTTTTGGGGGCATGTTGCTGCAGATGTGGGTATTCTACTGCATTTTTCCACATTGCTGTTGCATCTTTCTTAATTATTAAATGATGACTTTAAAATGGGTGGCGCCCGTAGCACAGTGATTACGGCACTGGCTATATACCAAGGCTGGCACGTTTGAACCCAACCTGGGCTTGCTAAAACAACAGTGACAACTACAACAACAAAAAAATAGCCAAGTGTTGCGGTGGGCGCCTGTAGTCCCAGCTACTTGGGAGGCTGAGGCAAGAGAATCACTTAAGCCCAAGAATTGGAGGTTGCTTTGATGCCACAGCACTCTATTCAGAGTGACAGCTTGAGACTCTGTCTCAAAAAAAAAAAAAAGTCATCTGCTAGGCAGGATGTCGTGGCTCACGCCTGTACTTCCTATCACTCTTGGAGACCAAGAGTAGGAGGATCTCTTGAACTCAGGAGTTGGAGATCAGCCTGAGCAAGAGCGAGACCCTGATTTCTACTAGAAATAGAAAAATTAGCCTGGCATAGTGGTGGGTGCCTGTAGTCTCAGGTACTTGGGAAGCTGAGGCAGGAGGATCACTTGAGCCCAGGAGTTTGAGGTTGCTATTAAGTAGGCTGCTGCCATAGCACTCTAGCTTGGGCGAAAGTGTGATAATATTTCAAAAAAAAAAAAAAAAAAAAAAAAAGTCTTGTGCTGAAAACTCAATCACTTCCATCTGTAATAAATTCTTTAGGTGCGACTGAAATGCTAATTTGAGTGCAATGTCATGATTCTCAAAGTCATTGAATCTTTCTTTTCATTGTATTCTCCAATTAGTAGATGTATAACAGCTGTATATTCAAATGATTTGCAGAGATCATCTTGCTCATCAGTGATCTTTGCTAATTGGGAAAAATGTTCATCTGAAATTTCCTTTTGAGAAAGTGTTTTGAAAAGACAAATTTTTTTTGTAATGCTTAGATTTTTTTTGCCACATACAGATTTAGTTTTACCTTGCAAAGAAATATCAAATTGTTTTGATTGATATCACACGGAAATGCTGCATTCCTATAGAAATTTTCTCTAAATAATAGGTGATTCTGTTCTTCATAAAATTTGACTATCTATTCTTACAGAGATAAATTTAGACCAGTGATTCTTAACCTGTGGGGCATGACCCCTTTGTAACAATGAAAATATGTCGCGAAAATACATCGCGGCATTAGGAAGGTTGAGAACCACTGATTTAGACTAACATCTGTCCCTGTGGTAGCCGACACACTTTAGAATGATACCTAGGCAAATCCACACAGAATACTTGATGGTTTAACTTTAGCATGTTATGAAATTGAGGATGTCATTTTGCATTTGCACCAGTATAGTTAATAATACTTACAACTTGTTGCAAAGTGTCCCTTAAAGTAGTAGCTTTAGCACAGAGATTTTGCTGATGCGAGGTACAGTGAAAAGAAATGAGAGCATCTGGACCTGTTAATACTTTCTTTAAAGTGTGCAATAAACCCTGCGTGTTTTCCTGTCATGGAAAGTGCACTTTCTGTACATGTACTCACTAAATGTACCAAATTCAGGCTTAGCACCTATAGCTCAGCTGCTATCGTGCCAGGTACCTACACCAGAGCTGGCAGGTTTGAACCCAGCCTGGGCCTGCCAAACAACAATAACAACTGCAACCAAAACATAGCCAGGTGTTGTGGCGGGTGCCTGTAGTCCCAGCTACTTGGGAGACTGAGGCAAAGAGAATTGCTTAAGCCTAAGAGTTTGAGGTTGCTGTAAGCTGTGATGCCAACACGCTCTAATAAGGGCCACATAGTGAGACTCTGTTTCAAAAAAAAAGAAAATTTACCAAATTCAGTCCAACTGTATGACATTTATCTCGAAAGTTACGGAAAGTCAAGAATGCCCAAAGCGAGTTGCTCTTCATAGCAGAGAATATCTTCTGTTATGACCTGAATGAAAGTATAAAATCTGTTCTGAGTCAGTAAGATCAGTTGATTGATCTAAAGAGAATGAATAATATATGTTTCACTTCTGAAGTATTGCATGAAGTTACTCTGTTGAATTGAAGGCTAGTGCTAATTCATCCTGCCAGTCAGTTATGGTTCTTCTCAAAAGAGGCAATTGTTTATACCTTGAAAGTTTGTTGGGGGTCTAAGCTTCCAACAACTTTAACAATGCATTCTTTCACAATTTCTACAACATTAAATGACTTTCCTTTTTTCCCCAATTATATAAGTTACTATATAAGTTGCTTCAGTGGCATTATTTCTAGGTCTTATTATTGCTTGAAATTTTTGTGTCTGCTTTTCATCTTTTAATTTTTGCAATACAAGCTTTTGCACCTCTCCCTTTAATTTAAAATATTTGTGATCCTTATGAATGTTACAAGGCTAATAAGCATTGAATTTCTTTAATGTTGATATTGCAGTATCACAAAGCAAGCAAATCATCTTATCTATAGCAGAAGCAAGATAATTTTGCGATTCCTATCCTCATTAAAAAAATCTGTTTTCTTGAGTGTTCTCTTGATCTTCTTTGACATGATAAGGTATTAAGCAGACAGAATTAAAAAATACTGTTGAGATATAGTGCACTGTTGTCAAAAGCTGATAACAGAGTGGCTACTCTACCTCCGTAAGTTCTTGCTAATCAGCCTCATGTGGAAGTGGTGCCAGTCATGTGGGGGAAGTTAGAACTAAATTATGAGTGTAACAATTTGTCAAGTTAGCCTTTTTGGCTTACTAATGTTCTAATTGTGCTTGTCAATCTGGGAAGATTACTTCATTGAACCTATTTTATTCTTTGGTATTCTAATTACATTCATTTAAAAAATAAAATGAAAATATAAAAGATGAACAAAAATATATTAATTAAAAATAAAAGGATTTGTTATGTAAAAATCAGATTCAATCAAAAGGCCACAGGTTCCCCACCCCTGGGCATGACGTTTCTTTTTTAAAGATAAAGTGAGGATATTAATGCCTTGTTACTGGATTGTTGTGAGATTTATATGCAATATTATAGGGAAAGTACTTCATACTGTTCTTTATTTTTGTTTTTACTTACCTTAATTTTTTTTTTTTTTTTTTTGGCAGTTTTTGGCCGGGGCTGGGTTTGAACCCACCACCTCCGGCATATGAGGTTGCTGCCCTGCTCCTTTGAGCCACAGGTGTTGCCCTACTTACCCTTAATTTTTAAAAAAATTTTTTGAAAGAAATTTTACCATGTACAGTTAAGGGATACAACATGATGTTATGAGATACATATATATAGATGCCTGAGGTATCTGTGGGTTCTACATCCATGGATTCAACCAACTGTGGATTGAAAACATCTGGGAAAAAAATGCATCAAAATATAATACCAAGTAAAAATACAGTATAACAGCTATTTACACAGCCTTTACTTGTGTTAGGTATAAGTAATCGAGAGGTGACTTAAAGTGTACAGGAGGATGTCCACAGGTTATATGCAGATCTACACCAGGGATGTCCAACCTGCAGCCCAGGCCAAATGGTGATTTTGTGAGGCCTTTCTAGTGTTAGATATCATGAAAAGTATGCATGGGCCTATTTTTGCTAATCAGCTTTTGTTAGTGTTTTTGCTTTTTTAAATTTTATTTATTTATTTTAGTGTTTTTGTTTTTAATGTGCGGCTCACAACAACACTTATTCTTCAAATGTGTAGTAGAGAAAAAAAGGTTTGACACCCCTGTACTACAGCATTTTATACACCCCTGTACTTGAATATTGCAGATTTGGTATCTGTAGGGGTCCTGAAACTGAATCTCTATGGATACCTGGAAGGACTATTTATAGTAAAATAGTTCCTATGTAGTGAAACAAATTAACATACACATCAAATCACAGTTACCTGTTTTTTTCTTACAATAAGAACCACTAATATCTACTCATTTACAAAAATCCTGACTATAATGCGTTATTTTTAAATTTTAGTCTCACACTATGTTGTACATTAGGTTATTAGACTTGTTTATCCTATATATCTGCTACTTTGTATCCTTTGACTAACATCTTCTTACTCCTGCCCCATTTTTAAATTCTCTACCTGTATATTTGACTTTTTAAAATATTTCACATATTAGTGAGATTATGTAACATTTTTCTTTCTGTGTCTGGGTTATTTCACTTAGCAAAATGTTCTCTGGTTCATCTGTGTTGTGGCAAATGGAAGATCTCCTCTTCTTTAAGGCTTAAGTGTTTATAATACTCCATTGTGCAAGTGTGTGTGTGTGTGTGTGTGTGTGTGAGAGAGAGAGAAAGAGAGAGAGAGAGTTTGTTTATGTATTTGTCTGTTGATGGACCCTTAGGTTATTTCCACATCTTGACTATTGTGAATAATGCTGCAATGAAAATGCGAGTGCAGATGTCTTTATGACTTGGTGATTTCATCTCCTTTGGTTAAATACCCAGAAGAGGGATTGCTGGGTCATATGATAATTCTATTTTTTATTTTTTGGTTGGGGCTGGGTTTGAACCCACCACCTCCGGCATATGGGGCCGGTGCCCTACTCCTTTGAGCCACAGGTGCCGCCCACTATTTTTAATTTCTTTAGGAACATCTGTACTGTTTTCCATAATGGCTTAACCAGTCTACATTCCTACCCAACAGTGTACAAGGGTTTCCTTTCCTCTACATCCTCTCAAACACTTATCTCTTACCTTTTTGATAGTAGCTATCCTAATGGGTGTGAGGTGATATCGCATAATGGTTTTAATTTGCATTTCCCTGATCATTAATGATGATCTTTTCATGTACCTGTTCCCTATTTTTATGTCATCTCAGGTCCTTTGCTCATTTTTAAATAGGATTATGTGTTTTCTTGCCATTGAGTTATATGTGTTCTTTAGAAATTTTAGACATCTCTTATCAGATATATGGTTTGCAAATATTCTTTTCTAGTCCATAGGTCTCCTTTTTATTTTTCTATTATTTCCATTGCTGTGCAGAAGGCTTTTGGTTTGTTGTAATCCCATTTATTTATTTTTGCTGTTCTAGTTTGAGCTTTTGGTGTGGTATCCAAGAAATTATTGCTAAGGCCTGTGTCAGGAACCTTTTCTCCTGTGTTTTATTCTAATAATTTTATGGTTTCAGATCTTACATTTGAGTTGATTTTTGTGTATGGTGTAAAATAAGCTTCCAATATTATTTTTTTCACGTGGCAATCCTAAGAAAAGTTCTGTAGTAAATATTTAAGAGATGCAAAAGAATACATAAAAGTATTAACATATAAAGAATACTCTATAAGCAAACACTCAAATGTACTTATCAATTTAATTTATGTCTAGTTTGTTTTTAACCCAGAGTTCTACCCTTTCAGGGGTATCCAACCTGTGGCCCATGGGCTGCATGTGGATTATGTGAAGATTTTTTTGCTTATCTGTGGTGTTAGATATCATGAAAATTACCCATGGATTTTTTTTCCTCATCAGCTTTCATTAGTGTTTGTATATTTAATGTGGGGCCCAAGACAATTCTTTGTCTTCCAGTGTGGTGCAGAAAAGCCAAAGGTTGGACATGCTTGCAAGTTTTCAATAATTTAACATTTAAAATTTTCATTTATTGTATTGTCTGGGCTACTCAGTTTGTATTCTCAACAGATAACAATGAACACATTTTTGAATTGTTAGAACAAATTACTGAGAAAAAAATTTAACAGAGCAGCTTGGGACTGAGCACTACGGCTGATCACAGTCTTTTTTTACTGGTTGATACTGAGTTATTAATCGGTACTTTCTAGAGGTGTTATAGTCAGCTTACCTCTGCCTGGAAGTACCTTTAACCTCTTACCTTTCTACCACTTTTTTCTCCTGAAGGATGTTTGGGAGATGGAGGTCACATTCTCTTTAGTATTGTCTTAATTTACGCACCAAATTTTTTTCGTAGTAGGTAAGCTATAAAAACTCATGTTTGCTAATTTTATGAAAAAGGCAACCTTATTTAGCATAGTCATAACTTAAACTTTTAGATATTTTAGCTAGTGATAAAATATATATATTCTTCACTTTTAGCATATTATATACTTTTTAAATTGGTTCTAAATTTCTGATTTTTTAAAAAGCTCTCAGCTAATATACCATGAACTATTAAATTCTCTACTTCTTCTCACAAATAGTGTTTTGTTAAATAGTTCCAAAGTAAAGTTTGGCAAAGTACTTCAGAGTTGCAACCAAAGATTTCTAGTGTTAAGAGTTTAGCTTATTTTTCTGGTTATCACTTTCATAAATCTTTTGACTGTCAGTGAACAGAATATCTGAAGGAACGTTGGGTAAAAGATAGTATCAGTTTTGATTTAAGTGAAAAATGATCAATTTATTGTTAATAGCTAGGGAAGGATCACTAGTTTAATAATACCTTCCTGTTTATTTATATTGGGACATTTTAGTGAGTCTTTATTGTGACTAATACTGAGGAATTTTTAGCTAATCACAGGTATTTATTTTGGGTAATAAAGACATACTTGATGAGTAGAAAAACTTGTTTCTTAAACATTTTTGCAATAATATGGTCCTGGAGTTACGTTTTAGATTTTTGGCTTTTGTCTATCTTGTCTCTCAAGTAGTTTGTGGAAGCTTTTTCCTTCTGAGGCCCAACATTCCTAATCTAGCTTTTGTTTTTCACATAGCTACTTTCCACAGGTTCACCATCTATGTGCAAATTAAACACAATAAATTGCCTGTACTCCAAGCTTATTTAGTTTGCATTTTCCTTTTATTTTGTTCAATACTTATTTTAAAATGGTAAAGTCCAGAGTCCACATATGCTTAGACTTGATTGTGTAGGACTTTTGAAAATCCTTTTTTTTTTTTTTTTTTTTTGCAGTTTTTGGCTGGGGCTGGGTTTGAACCCACCACCTCCGGCATATGGGGCCGGCACCCTACTCCTTTGAGCCACAGGCGCTGCCTGAGTTTTGCAAATCTTTTCAGTGCTAGTCAGGAATAGAGGAACTGAGAAGTGACCTGAGGGGGAATAGTGAGGTGAAGAAAATGGACTTAGGAATATTTAAAATAGAAAGGAGTTGATTGTTGTGTGACTGAAGTCCTGTGGGGATTCCTTATGTTTCAGACTTCTTTATAGCCTTATATCAGCAGTATTATATACACATAATGAAGAACTGATTTTATAACGTCCTGTCATAGCACAAGACTACGTAGAGTGGCCATGATGAACTGCCAGCTTGAAAACCATAGTGAATTAACTATCACCTAACACCCATTAGGATAGCTAGTATAGATAGCTATTATTAAAGAAAATAGATGTTGATGAAGATGTGGAGAAATGGAAATCCTAGGACACTGTGGGTGGAAATGTAGATTGGTGCAGCTATCATGAAAAATGATGTGGAGTTACCTAAAGAAATTAAAAATAGAATTAGCACCTGACCCAGCAGTCCCTCTTTTAGGTATATACCCAAAGGAAATGAAATCACCAACTCATAAAGACACCTGCACTCACATGTTTATTGCAGCATTATTCACAGTAGTCAAGATGTGGAAACAATCTAAATGTCCATTGATGGATGAATAGGTAAAGAAAATGTGGCATACTGTATACAATAGAATATCACATAAGCCTTAAAGAGGAGGGGATCTTCGTTTGCCACAACATGGATGGAACTCGAGGACATTATGCCATTGAAATAAGCCAGACACAGAAAGACAAATACTGCGAGGATTGGGCGGATGGAGGTCAAAGGGTACAAAGTAGCTGATATATAGGATAAACAAATTTAGAGATTTAATGTACAACCTAAGGATGGAAGTTAATAAAATTGTATGATTTTAGTTGCTCTTGTCATTAAAAAAGGTGGTTGTGAGATGATAGATATGTTAATCTGCTTCAGTGTAGGAATCATTATTATCTGTATGTATCCTATAATATTGTTATAAATCTTAACTGTACACAATAAACTTTATTTAAAAACGAAAGAAGACTAACATAGTACTGTTCTGTTTTGATTACAATTCTGTATCTTTGCTAATTTTTTTTTCTAATATAGGACAACAACCTATTAGTGAACACAGACTGACAAAAAACCTCTTTTTCTGCTTTGCAACCCGCCAGTATGCAAGTTTCATTGTTAAGACACATCATTTATTTATTTTTAGAGACAGGGTCTCTCTCTGTTGCCTCTGCTAGAGCACAGTGGCATCATCATAGCTCACTGCAACCTCAGACTCCTGGGCTCAAGCAATCTTCTTGCCTCAGCTTCCAAATAGCTGGGACTATAGGAAGGGGACACTGTGCCATGCCAATTATCTTTCTTTTCTTTTTTTTTTGTAGAGACAGAGTCTGGTTATGTTGCTCAGGCTGGTTTCAAACTCCCAGCTTTAAGCAATTCTCCTGCCTGCCTGAGTCTCCCCAAAGTGCGAGGATTAGAGGCATGAGCCACTGTGGTTGGCCAACATTTTATGTTGTTTATTTGTTAGGATGTCTGATTGAATTATATATTATATCCATAAAAATAGCAAGTCTTATATCTGTATATGTTATTTGGTCACTTGGTGAAAGCAAGTACACTAGTTGCTTCTGTATGTAGTTGACTACCTCCTACACCAACTACCTCCTTAAGTTCACCTAATTTTCATACACTGGACACGCACCACATATACATATCAGTATGGTAGGCGTAGTTCTATTTGACCACTTTTGTATGTTGACCAGATTGTTACAGTTCCTTGGGTGGTCAACTTACAGGGGTTCCACTGTATATGGCCTAAGCGAGTGCTTTTTATCTTTCGTTTTCCTATTTGAGCACTAGTAGCTACCTCAAAGAGCAATCATATTCAAAGGCAACCCCTGGCAGAATGCTCATAGACTAAAATTTAGGTGATAGTACATGTTGGGGGAACTTTTATTTTCAAGAAGTGTTTAACTGTTAAGATGGTATTATCTTTGCCAAAGCCTCAAACTGTAATAGAGTAAGTCAGTAAAATGGATGAAGTCTGTAATAGGAATATTTGGAAGACCTAGATTCTAAACAATATTCTTCAGAAGTTCTGCGCTTGAGCAGTTTACTTCCCTCCTTGGGATATAATTCTTTAATCTGTAACATGAGAACTTGGATGTGATGCTCTCTTAAATTCTTTTCTAGCTTAAAAAAACTATAACTGCATAATTGTGATACCTTCTGCACCACCACTAAATGTCTGTGTGTATACTTTCATCCCTTTTTTTTCTTGGAGGAAAAGTTTAATGACTTTCTAAGACCAGTTTATATGAGCGTAAAACTGCCCCTTCCTAATTCTTCCAGTTTCATTGATGTCCATTCTTTTATTTAGCAGGCATTTATTTGGCATGTAAGAAATTTCAGATTCTGTTAAAATAGAATTCAGATTCTTAAAGATTTCAGATTCTTTTATAATAGTATCTGGGAAGAGAACGATGAAGAGCCCTTAGATTCTGTCCTCAAGGAGATTACAGTCTAATAGGGGTAGAAAAAAAAATTAGTATAATAAAAAGGGGATGGGATGTAGCATGGCAGCGTGGTGGCACAGAGAGGAAGTGTATCAAAGGAGGGGACCCCTGAGGGGAGTTCAAAAATTAAATAATTTCCTCTCCCCATAAGAGTAGTATGTCCTTGCCAAGGAAGGGGAAGGGAGGGGGGAGGTTTTGGTGGAGGGAGGGTAACGGGTGGGGCCACATCTATGGTGCATGTTAGAATGGGTACAGGTGATTGCACTAATGTACACAGCTATGATTTAACAATAAAAAAAAATTATAAAAAAAGTAGTATGTCCTTAATTTATAAAAATTAGGAAGTACAGTTAAGCAAAAATTAAGAAAACAGCCACTGATAATAACTTGATGCATCCCAAGGGATGCATCCTTCCTATACTTTTGAAACTGGATTTTATTGATGCCTGGAAGACTTAAAATGTCAGGACTGGGAAGGAAGCATTACAGACAAAAGTCATGATGAATTCAAAGATATGAAGGCCTGGAAAAGCACATTACTTATGGGCAGGCAGAGGGACTTAGGTATGATTATACCGTGAAGGATGTTGTGTGGGAGATGGGTGTGTGTGCAGTCATTCAGGTCATGGAGAACTTGAATGTGACGTTAAGGCATTTAGAATCTGCCTATAGGAAATTGGGAGCCTTAAAGGGTTTTAAGCTGGGAAAGGGACAGGTTCGTGTTGTAATTTGCATTTTAGAAAATTTTTTATGGCCAATTTTAAGAAGGCAGACTGAATGCTCATTACGTTTTTCTTTTCCTTCATCAAACCTATAGAAATAATAGAAAAAAATATTTGTAGCCATGCCACAAAACACAAGAAGGAGAACTCTCTGTAAATTGGAAACTGTGGAGAATTTCTGAAAATAGATAAATGATCCTCTAGGTAACACTCATATCCAGAGGTGAGTGAAACCGGGAGCAGGAAGGGTCCCAGAAAAATCAGTAGGATAATTTGTTAGCATTACTGTAACATGAGCAGCCAAGCAGCTCTGAACTGTGTACATCATCAATTAGAGTCAAAGGGTGTGTTTTCATGTGGGAACTGCAGGTAGGACCTCTGTGTCAGTGAGCCTGGGATGCAGCTGAGCTAACTGACTATATCCATGCCTAGAAGACCAGGCACTGAGTAACCTGTCTGGTGGTGTGTTCTGCTGCTCTGCCATTCCTGCTAAAGGCAATATGAGATGAGTATTGCTCCCTGAGTGAGCTGTGCCAAAAGCCAGCAGAGTGTAACTGAATCCCAAGTATAAAGATAAGAATCTCCAAATGTTTTAGGAAAGCCAACACTATAAAAAAGAATCAACAAAGAGAAGAACTTAGGGTCAAGTAAAAAGTTACTGGAACAGAGTTCTAAAATAAGTGTAGCTAATAATTTTAGATAAGGTATTTATTATAATACATGTCTGTCCTTAACAAAAACAAGTGGTTATAAAATAAGAGTAAGCATTTATTAAAAAGAGTCAGTTAGAGATCTGGAAAATGAAAAATACAGTTGTTGAAATGGAACAATCTTTTTGAAGCCAAAGTGGATGGATTAGAACCGTGCATGATTGGTAGCTGGGAGAACTTGCCTTTTTTGGTGGAACTGTGATATAATGAAATGCTAATCTAAGGTAGCAATAGCAGGGGTAGAGCCAAGGAGACAAATACAAGTGATGTTAAAAATGTAGACGTTAGAAGGTTAATTGGGAGTGGGAATGAGACAGAATAGGGATTTTAGAATCTTTGTAGGTTTCTTGATTGGTCGAATGGAGAGATAATATTGCCAGAAACCACGGCAGCAAATTCAACAGTAAAAACAGTTTTTGATGTGAGAATGGAAGACACTGCTATTTCGCTTGGGCATGTTGAGATTGAGGTGTTTGTGAGACAACCATAGGGAGAGGTGTTGTGGTCTGTTAGACTAGTGGACATGGACTGGGAACCCAACTGTTTGGGCTTGAGTGAGATTTGGAAGTTGTATCTCATTGTGGCTGATAATGTTAGTTCGTGGGAGAAGTTGTTCAGGAAGAATGTATTTATCATGAGACTAAATAAATGATTGTTACCATGTAGAGGTATGGTTGAAGAAGAGGCGCCAACACAGTCAAGGGAGAGGAGAATGGTTGGAAGAGTGAGAGGTGAACCCAGAGTAGGCCAAGAGAAGTAAGAGAATGGCCAGCAATGCCAGATTACCAAAGGGTAAATAAGGGCTGAGTAGTGATTTGGCAATTTTAGAGGTGGCCAAAACAGAGACTGCTTCAGTGGAGTGGTAAGGCTAAAATCAGATTGCAGTGCACTGAGGAATAAGTGGAATAAGAGGTAGTGGAGACTGTGAAGTATATTCTGCAGACACTTAAAGTTTATAGACAAGTGAGACCTATGATGGTTGGGATATGGGGGTGGGATGCAGGGTTGAAGGGGAGAACCTTGTTTCTTCTGTAGCCTCTGTTCTTCTCTACTAATTTCTTACCCTTTCCTACAAACTTTTACTCTACTTTTATTAATAGCATTTGTTTTCTCTTTTGTTTGGAAAGTTGCATATGTTATTTGCAGTCTTGTTTACCTGTTTATGTATGCTTTGTCTTAACTATTTAATATCACAAGCCTTTCAAGGTCCAGTACTACCTTTGTGATCTTCAGCTTGATCAGATTGTCATACTCAATTGAGAGTCCTTGAAAATAACTCATAAACATAAGATGGAGGAATCCTGTTTAGGAATAGTTCTTGGGGAAAAAAAGTGTGTGCTTTAAATAATTAGAAGCTTTATATGACTTATGGAAAATTTGGATGACTTTGAAATGCATTAATCAAAATTTTATAGGAGATAAGATGACTCAGCAGTTCTAAAAGAGGAATAATTTGCGTTTTCCTAGCAGAAGGAATTCACTAGCCTAGTCCATGGAGAATACAGGTAACAAGATTGATTTCAAGTTTGAATATCATAATTACTAGGGACTTTGGCAAACTAGAAACTTGTTTATGGGAGGGAGAAAAAGCATGGGGTTAGAGACTGCTGCTTGCCTCTCCAGTATCTCTTCTTCTTTTCTTTCTTAGTAGCATAACTGTTTTATTGTGGGCACATCACTGAACCCAGTGGTAAATTGTCATTTCCTAGTAGCTGTAAACAGAAGTCTTTGGGCAGGCCTTCCAGGAAAGCTCCTTAAAGGAGGTAGACTCATCTGGGAAGCCTAGAAGGAGCTCTTGCCCCTTCCTTCTTTCTTCTGCCTGGGGTGTAGATGTGATTTCTGGAGTTGCAGAGATCATCCTTTGGTGGTTAGATGATGGCGAGCATTGACACCCTTGGGTAAGAGTGGCAGAGTGAAAAGACAGAACCAACAGGAATTCTTGATGACTACAGAGCTGCCAATCTATTCTGAACTATTTTCCTACTGACCTTATGTGAGAGAAGAATGAACCTCTTTTTTTCTATAAACCACAGATATTTATTCATGTGCAACTGAATCTGATCCTAACTGACGCAGAGCGCTAGTCCATTGACTAGATTAATTCTATTCCTGAGGCTAGCCTAAGCAACCTCTTCTTTGTAGTTGGAGAAGAGGTTGTGGCCCCAGCTGGTTTTGGGTTCCCAGCTTAACATAAAGGAGAGATTTTCTCACAGAACTTTTAACATAGATCTAAATAATCCTTGGAGAGCCTTTCTCAGCTTCTGATTCTGGAAGAACGTGGCTGTCCCTTTTGTAGGTGTGAGCAAACAGAAAAATTATATGAGGTACAAAGACTAAGCAGTTCTAAAGGAGTAATTTGAGTTTCCATAGCAGCTGGCTGCCTGTGAAATAGTTATAATACTGTATTAGATGTAAAAAATTAAAATTCTTAGACTCAATTTAAGATTTAAGAGGCACATTATGAACAAGGGGCATTCTGAGAATAGGAAAAATCTTTTGGAAAAAAATTCATTAATATTGGACTAAATTAGCTAATGTTAATGATTGTGAAGAGAAGATTTGGTACTCCAGAAAATCATACTAGTGAATTAAAAGACTAGTTCAAATGATGTTCCAGAATTATGTGAGGATAGAGATGGAGATCATGACAAAAAAAAAAGATAATAGAGAAACAAGATAGATCTAAGAGATCTGGTATATATAAACTAAGTGTTCTAGAAGGAAGGGACAGAGATGATGCATAGGCGGTCAAGAAAGTTTTGAAAATGTTGCTGAATTGAAGATTTGCACTTTTAAAAGAACTAACCAAGTAAGATTAATTAATGTACTTGTCACAGTTGTGATCAATAATAAGAGGGAAAATTCTATAAGTATTCAGAGGGTGGAACCAAATGATTTCCAAAAGAAAGATATCAGGTTGGAATCTAGTCTTATATTTAATGAAAAATGCTGGATCAGAGAATTTTAGAAATTTTAATTTGTGGACTAGTAAAATTCTAGTAGAATATTTGGGTGGTTGATACAAATTATTAAAGTATTTTTTCCTAAACTAGGATATAAATTATAAAAACAAAGAATTGAATAATTTTTGCTAGGTTGAATAGCACTGTCACTTTTTTTTTTTTTTTTTAAATTGTACTGAGGACTAGTGAAAACTCCATTGTCAGATGGCATTGGTTGTAGGCTTGGAGTTTGGGAACGATAGTTGGAGGTGAAATTGGTCTCTCTACATAGTTGTGAGGGAAAAGGATGTGACCTCAGAGTTGTATACTTGCCACAGTGTCTTTCACGTGCAAATGCAAAAGAGAGATTTCCAGACAGATATGATTTCAGGAATTATACTAGCTTTGGAATTTTTTGAAGAACATATCTAAGGAAATACTTTGTAGAATAATATAATTAGGAAACTAAATTTAACAGATCAGTATTAAGCTTTGTACCATACAAAAGAAATTTTGATTACCTGTAAAATAGTCATTAAACCTAAGCCACAGAAATAACAAAATAGAAATTCGAAAGCATTTATTTTAAGCATTTGTTATATTCCTGTGTGGTAGGCAAAGGGCTATTCTCAGAGGATATAATGATAAATGACATTGTCTTAGTCCATTTTGTGTTGCTGTAACAGACTACCTGAGGATGGTTTATTTGGCTAATGATCCTTCAGATTGGGAAGTTCAGGAGCACATAGTACTTCATCCAGCTGCCTTGTGTTGAGGGCCACATGCTGGGTCAAAACACTGCAGAGAAGTGGAAGAGGGTGAGAGTGTGTGCAAAGAGATGACATGGTGAGAGAGGAAGCAAGAGAATTCTAGGAAGCTGAACTTGATTTAGTAACGACTCCCTCATGGTGACTAATCCAGTCCTGAAATAGTGAGAACCCACTCTTAAAAGAGGGCCTAAGTCTATGCATGAATGGTCTACTCCCTGACCTACCCACCTCTCATTAGGCCCCATCTCCCAACACTGGCACATTTGAGATCAAATATCAGCATGAGTTTCAGAGGAGAAAAACCTAAACCACAGCAGAGATAATGCCGTTTTTGCCCTGATGGAGTTTACAATCTAGTAGGGATACAGAATGATGAGGTAGTTAGTGTGGTGTGACGGATGTTACTGTGGATGGACCATGTGTTATTACAGAATGGGAGCATGGAGTGGGAGCACTTAGTTCAGATTTTAGGAAAGGCAAAGAGAGCTTTCTAAAGAAGAAACATCTGAGTTGAGAAAGGAGACAGGAGCAAGAAATTGAGAAGACCTCAGATAGTTGATTGCAGAGAGTATTCAGTGAGAAAAACTCAATGCTGGAGAGGTTACTAGGTACAGTATCACAAGAACCTTCAAAGCAGTGTCAGGGCAGTTAGGCTTTACACGGAGAGAAATGGGTATCTAACAGAATTTTTTTTATAATGAAAAACAATACAATATGATTTTTAGAAGATCTCTTAGGTTGTACTGTGAATGGATAAAAGCCAGGTAAAAGTGAAGGTAGGAAGATCAATTAGGGGGCTATCGTGTTTAGTCATTTTTTCTAACAGTAAGTATTTCTACATTGGAGCTGATGTTGTACTGGCTACAGGAGGATCATAGGGATGGAGAGTAGATAGATTTGAGAAAGATTGAAGCTTTGGTGGCTAGGTGTTAAGGGAGATATAGAGGGAAGAGGATGGACTTTATCTTAAATTTCTGGCTTAATGCATGTAGGTAAATGAAGATGATGCCATTCAGTGGATGAACCCTGGAGAAGATTAGGGAAGGATGATGAGTCAGTTTGAGGTGCCTATGAAATACCTAAATCGAGACCCCATTGGCGGTTAGTTAAGTGGGTTTGACATTTAGGAGAAAGATATGGGATGGAGATACTGATTTGGAAAGTGTCAATATTTGGAGAAAGTAAGTAAAGTCAAGATGTGAAAGATCACATAGGTAGAGTGTGCAAAGAGAGGAGAGGTGATCCAGGTCAGAGATCTTACGAGCACACATATCCAGTAGGATTCTGCTAATAACACTTTTTAGGACAAAATTCAGGAGAGTTAGGGGCTACCAATTCCAAAACCATTGTACATGTTCTGGCATTAAAGAAAAGGTAGATGAATGGCAAATGGTGGGAGCTAGGTTTCTCCCCTTTGGGGAGTGAGGTTTTAGGTAAGTACGGATAGAGGGAAGGCTAGAATGAGCCATGAAGTACCAGATTAGAGTTCAAGACATTATCAAGAATTCATGTTTAGGTTAATATGGATACAAATACAGAAATAATTATAGGTATGTGTACATGGCCTACTGTGGTACATTTGTTTCTTATCTCAGTCTCCTGAGCGGGCCTGGAAGCAAGGACATTCCAGTAGCATGAACACAGCCAGCACTTAGATGGTGTACTCTCTAGCAGAAAGAACTAAGTCTCCTTTAAAAATGGCTGATTCTAGGGCTGGAGCAGGGAATATGTTAGATGAGACTGTAATATATTATGGTGCCAGAAAGTAATAAAATACTCAGAATCCAAAAGGGTAGGGGCTTGGCAAGAGGACACAAGAGCCACCTGAAAGAGTACCCAATGAGCAAAGCTGGAACGATTTGAGCAATAAAATAAATACCATATTATTACTGGATTATAACCCAAAGCATAAAGTAAATATCTCTAAGTCCATGCTGAGTAAAATAAATGATTGAATAAATAAATGTTCCCCCCCATTTATCTTGTACAGAGTATGAGTTCTTAATAATATATGCAGACACTTTTCCCCTTAAGGAGGTGGAACTTAACTCCCCACCCCTTGAGCGTGGGCTGCACTTAGTGCCTGAGAGGGAATCATTATTGTGTAGATAGGACCAAGGTTTAAGAATATTGGAGATCTCAGGGAGCACTTCTAGAGAAGAGGTTTAGATTCTTGGGCTCTTACTATATGTGACTCTAACGTTAACCAACGTTATAGAGTATTTATCCTATGTGTTCCTATTAGAAGATTTCATCACAAGCTGACAGCTATTTAGTGTCTATCAAAAACTCACTTAAGACAGCAAAAAAAAAAAAAAAATCCATCAGAAATGAAGCAGTCTAATGAATATCTTAATTATGTATTCATCTAGTTTCTTGTATTAAGTCTCCAGCGAGCAATCATCAAGACTATGTCATCTCAGTTTCCCCTGACATGCAGTTGCCTGTGCTGAGTTCTGATTTAATGATATGTTATCTGTCTGTATAGAATCTGTCTATAGAAACATCATTTGAATGGTGTGCATTTTCTAAAATTATATTTGAAACTATAATCCATTAGGTTCATTGTTCTTTGTACAGGTGCATCCAGTTCAGATAGGAAATTTATGTATTTTCTTCTTACTGAAAATTGAAAACCTATAACCTGGAAAACATAGACCTAATTAGTGTTTGCAATTTGCTGATATCGTGAGTTTGATCTGTTTAGTAGCTTGTTGCCATATAACAAATCACATCAGAACCTTGAGGCTTAAAACAATAATGATTTACTATTTTTTACAATTCTGTGGGTCAAAAGTTTGAACAGGGCTTGGCTAGGGGATTTTTTTTTTTTTTTCCTGCTCTGTGTGGTATCGGCTGGGATCACTTATTTAACTGGTAGCTGGTCTGGACTGGACAGTGGAAGCAAGGTTTCCTTCATATGCCTGACACTTCTGTGCCTCCACATGGCCTCTCCAAAGTGCTGTCCATCAGGGAATTTGGATTTCTCTTACGTGGCTTCTGGCTTCTGGTAGGGAGAGAGGGGAAGCTGCTAGTTCTCCTGGTCTCTGCATCATTTCCACCACATCTTGGTCAAAGCAAGTCATAAGGCCAGCCAAGATTCAAGGGACCAGAAAATAAAGCCTATCTCTTGATAGGTGGAGTGACATGCACACCAGAAAGGAAGGAATTGATGGTGGCCATCTTTGGAGGGTAGTATATGTTCATTATCGTCTATCACCTTATCTAAACTTTTAATATTACCTGCTTGGTTTTATTATGCCTAATCCTCTTTACCTTGTAGTTTTAACTTGCAATCAATTCAAGTCCTCTCAGAAATTGCATACATTATAAATCTTTTAAATTAAAATTACTACCTTAATTTAAAAGATTTTAGGATAATGGGAGGCCCTGATAAACCTCTTTTTTGTTGTTATTTACTATAAATTTATCTTGCTATTTACTGTACATTTAATAAGTATCTTGGATTACTTAGTTGAAAATCTTCCAAAAACCTTTGCTTAATAATTGGGTCTATATTATGAGCATTTTTGTTTTGTCTTCGTTTTCCCAGAAGGTTTACTGATGTGTCCATATTTTTTTAAAACCCTGTTAAACTGTGTACAACATAGATTAGCAAAGGCTGTCATAATTTAAAGTGCAGATCTTCTTTGACCCAGTAATTCTGCTTCATGAGTACACAGATACAGTATTGTCATGATGGCAAAATAATGGAAATAACATCATCATTGACAGACTGATTAAATATTAGTAAATTATGATATATTCATATAATATTATGAAATTGTTAAAAAAAGAATGAGAAAATTCTGTAAGCAATGGTATGAAATGAGTGCTAAGATACATAAAAAGAACATGATGTGAAACTGTACAGTATGCCACCACTTTGTTAAAAAAATGTGTACGCTTTTATTACATATGTGTAGAATATCTTTGAATACCCAGTAAACAAAGGAAGGGAGCTGGATGATTGAGAAAAAATTTCTGTTCACCATAAGAACTCTGTACAGTTTCCTTTTTGTACCAGATATATGTATTACCTACTTTGAAATTAACTTTAAAAAATGCTCTGATAATTTTATTTCATTTGTGGCTATCTTCCCGTGGAAGGCAGAACACTGGATGCTCCATTCAGGCAGGAGCGGTCTGGCTTCAGAGAGCCTAAAGACCAGTAGGAAAGATGAAACGTATGTACCCGGTTACTAGACTGCTTGTTAGAGTTGTCATTTTTATTGGATTATTTATTTTCTTATTATTGTGTTGAAGAGTGCTTTATATTCCAGAAGTAAGTCCTTTATTAGATACTTATTTTGCAAATATTTTCTCCAAGTTTGTGACTTGTCTTTACAATTTTCTTTTGAGAATCAGAAGTTTAAACTTTTAATGAAGTGTTATTTTTAATTTGTGCTGTTAGTATTTTATCTAAAAATTCTTTGTTTAACCCAGGGATTAGCAAACCCTGACCTGATTCAGCCTATTGTTTTTGTAAATTGAGTGTTACTTTAACACAGCCATGACCATGTTATAGTGGCAGAGTTTTGTAGTTATAACAGAGATTGTGTGGCTCATAAAGCCGAACATACTTACTTTTTGGCCCTTTGCAGATTAACTTTGCCAACTTCTGGGCTAACCTGGGATCCCAGACATTTTCTCCTATGTTTTCCTATAGAAGTTTTGCAGTTTTGAATTTTTTTTTATATGTAGATCTATTAATTTTTGTGTAAGATTTGATATATGGGTTGAGGTGGATTTTTTTCCCCCCACATATGAATTGTCAGTTGTTCTAGGATCATTTGTTCCAATGACAGTTCCCTTCCATTGAATTACCCTGGTACTTTTGTTGAAACTCAATTGACCATAAATATGAAGATTTATTTGTGGACTGTCCCTTCTGTCCCATTGATCTTTGTGTTTATCTTTATGCCACCATCACAATATCTTTTTTTTTTTTTTTTTAATATGTTTTGTTTTGTTTTTGAGACAGAGTCCTATTTTGTTGCCCTAGGTAGAGGGCTCTGGTGTCATATCTCAGGGCAACCTCAAACTCCTGGGCTCAAGAGATTCTCTTGCCCTAGATTCCCAAGTAGCTGGGATTATAGGTGCCTGCCACAACGCCCTGCCATTTTTAGAGATGAGGTCTCGCTCTTGCTCAGGCTGGTCTCGAACCCATGAGCTCAAACTGGGCTCAAGTGATTCTCTTGCCTTAGTCTCCCAAGTAGTTGGGACTACAGGTGCCCACCCCAACGCCCTGCTATTTTTAGAGACGAGGTCTCGCTCTTGCCCAGGCTGGTCTTGAACCTATGAGCTCAAGCAATCCACCCTTCTTGGACTCCCAGAGTGCTAGGATTATAGGTAGGTGCCTGGCCTACCATCACATTATCTTGATTACTATAGCTTTATTGAAAGTCTTGAAATCAGTGAGTGTAAATACAATTTTGTTTGACTTTTTCAAAAGTGTTTTGACTGTTTTAGGTTCTTTGCAGTTTCATACAAATTGTAGAATCAGCTTTGTTGTCATATTGCAAGGGGGTTTCAGTTTAGGTCTAAGTAGTTTATAGCACAAAAATCCGATTCTTAGACAAAAGAGGCTTCCGAAAGTGATTGTTGAGAAAATGAGAGAAGCTGCCTCAAGTCCATCTCTCTGACTATCAGGGATTTTGAGCTTTTAAAGGAGGGGCAGTATGCCTTGGGCCAAGTCGTGGGGTAACTAGCAAGTGGCTAAGAGTTTTGGGGGCAGGTTGTGGGGAATGGTGTCAGGAAGTATGCTCAGAGACCTTCAGGATCTCATTTCCTTTGTCTTGTAGAAAACCCACCATTTTGGGGGGGAAAAAACCCAAAAGGCCAAGTAGTTTAGGATGGGGGTTACATAGAGTCATTGAAATTAGTTCAATGGTGTGCCTGGTTACAGCTTGCTGGGATTATGATTGGGATTCATATTAACTCTGTAATTAATTTGGGGAGAATTAACATCTTAAAAATATTGAAATCTGGGGCAGCGCCTGTGGCTCAAGAAGTAGGGCGCTGGCCCCACACACTGGGGGGTGGCGAGTTCCAACCCAGCCCCAGCAAAAAAAAAAAAAAAAAAAAAAAAAAAAAAAATATATATATATATATATATATATATAAATCTGAGAAAACCATATATCTCCATTTATGAGGTCTTTGATTTCTCACTGTGTTTTTATATTTTTGAGCACACAGATCTCATATTTATTTTGTTATATTTATCCTAAGTATTTCTTTTTAATGCTAATATAGTTGCCATTATTCTGTTAATTTATATAGACATAGAATTGAATTTTGTGTTTTTGAGACCTTGTACGTATCCTTCAATTTTGCTCAATTCATTTACTATATATGTCTATTTATGGGTATATACTATTCATCTGTGTAGACAATTCTGTCATTTGTGGAAAAAAAGACATTTTTGTTTCTCTTTTCCCACATACCTAGGGTTTTCTTTCTTTTTCTTGCATCATTGTATTGGCAATACAGTACAAATACAGTACAGTGTTGAGAGCAGACTTTCTTCATTTTAGGGAAAGCATTTAATCTTTTGTGATTATGTATAATGTTAATTGTAGATTTGTCAAAGATTCTTATCCTAGGTTGAGGCTGTTGCCTTCTGTTCCTAGTTTTTATTTTAATTTTTTTGTTACCTATTAAGATAATTATTTCTTTTTTTAGTCTGCCAATATGGAGAATTACTTTGATAGATTTTTAAAATCTGTTGAACCACCATTGCATTCTAGGGATACATGCTATTTGGCCATGATATATATTCTTTGTTATATGCCATGTATTGGTAGATTCATTGGTTAACATACTTTCCATCTATAGTCATGAAAGGATAATGGTCTGTGGTTTACTTTTCTTATAATTTGTTTTTCTCTAGTATTTCTAGAGAAATATTTCTAGTATTTCTCTAGTATCAGGGTAATAATACTAGTCTCATAAAACGAACTGGGTAGTGTTTTCTCCTCATTTATTTCTGGAAGAGTTTGTTTAATATTGGTATGATTTCTTCCCTAAATGTTTGGTAGAATTTACCAAGGAAGTCATTTATTAAGAAACTTTTTTCATGGGAAGGTTTTTAATGATAAGTTAAATTTTCTTACTATACCAAGACCTATTCTTGTTATCTAATTTGTTCTTAATTGAACTTGTTAGTTTTCAAACTTTGAAGGGATTGGTACATTTTATCAGAATTGGGTTATTTATTGCCATAAAGTTGTTAATAATATTCCTTATTATCCTTTTAGTATCTATGAGATTTTTAGTGATGTCCTCCTTTCATTTCCAATGTGAAATTTATGGCTTTTTTCTCTTTTGTTTTGATGACTCTGGTAAGAAGTTTATTCAGTTTTCTTGAACTTTTCAAAAAGTTAGATTTTGATTTCATAGATTTTCTCTAATATTTTTCAATTTTATTCCTTCATTTTAGTTGCTTTGTGTTTAATTTGCTTTTTCTACTTCTTTAAGGTAAGATTTAAATTATTGATTCAAGACCTTACTTTTTTTTTTTATAATGTAAGCATTTAATCTCTTAAGTTTTTCTCTAAGTACTACTCTAGTAGAACCTCCAAAACTTTGATGTGTTCTGTTTTAATTTTCTTTTCTTTCCTTTTTTTTTTTTTTTTTGAGACAGAGTCTCTGTCACCCTGGATAGAGTGTTGTGACATCATAGCTCACAGCAACCTCAAACTTCTTGGGCTTGAACAATCCTCTTTGCCTCAGCCTTGAGAGTAGCTGGGACTGCAGGTGTGTACCACATGCGTGGCTAGTTTTTCTATTTTTAGTAGAGACAGGTTCTCACTTTGGCTCAAGTTGTTCTCCAGCTTTTGAGCTCAAGCAGTCCATCCATTGAGACCTCTTTCCCTGGCCTCCATTTTAATTTTCACTCAGTTAAAAATATTTTCTGATTTCCCTTACTTTTTGGCTCATGGAGTATTTAAAAGTGTGCTAATTTCCTATTTGATAATTTTAACTTACCTTTCAGTTATTGATTCTAACTTAATTCTGTTTTGATCAGAAAAAGTACATTTATTTGATTTTAAGTATTTTTAAATATCTTGAGATTTGTTATATGGCTCAAAATACAATCTGTCTTGGCAAACATTCCTTGTGCTCCTGAAAAGAATGTATATTCTGCTCTAAAAAAAGAAATAATTATCTTAATTATCTGTGTAGAATGTTCTGTAAGTGTCCAGTTTGGTCAAGTTGGTTGATGGTGTTTTCAGGTCTTGTGTATTTTAGTAATTTTCTGCAATCTTGTTCTATGGGTTAATGACAGAGGAGTATTAATATTTATAATTGTGGATTTGTCTATTTCTTTTATTTCTGTGAGCTTTTGTTTCATTTGAAGTTGTTTTGTTAGATGAAAACACATTTTGGATTGCTATGTCTTCTTGATGAGTTGATCCTTTATAATTATGTATTGTTCCCCCTTTTTTATTGGAAATGTTCTGAGTTCTACTTTTAATAAAGCAATTCTATCTTTTCTTTCTATCCTTTAACTTTTCCCTGAATTTGTATTTAAAGTGGGTATCTCGTAGACAGCATGTAGTTGGATCTTGCTTTTTGATGTGATCATTTATCCTTTTAATTAGGGTGTTTAATTTCTATTTAATTTGGTAAGTTTTGGTTTATATCTGTTAGCTTAGTATTTTTCAGCTTTTTAAATCTTTTTTGTTTGCTTTTTCTTCTTGCCTTGAATTAATTATTTTTCATGATTCTGTTTTATCTCCACTCTTGGCTTATTAGTTATGTGTGTGTATGATATATAATGGTTGCTCTCTGTCATGGTTTCTCAGTGTTGCCGCTATTATTATTTTGGGTCAGGTAATTTGTGGTGGTTATTGGAGGGTAGCTATCTTGTGTGTATTGTATGACTTTTGGTAGTGTCCCTGTAGAGTGTCCCATCCCTGATGTGACAACTGAAAATGTCTCTAAACTTTGCTGAATGTTTCCATAAGGGTTGGAAACCCCTTGGTTAAGAACCACTACTTGAGAGTTTAAAAGGTATATTTTAAACTTAATACATCCTTCCTTCAAATAATATTATAACATTTCAAGTGTAGTAACCTTTAGTATAAAATACTTTAATTTTGTACCTCCCATTTTTATGCTCTGTTGGTACTGCTATATATGTTATTAATCCCACAATATGTTACTGTTTTTTGCTGTTGTTGGTCAATTACCTTCTAAAGTGAACAAAAATGAAGAAATGTTTTATATTTACCTTCGATTTCCAATGCTCTTTTTTTGTTGTTGTTGATCTTATTTTTCACCTGGTAGTATACTTCTGCCTGTAGAACTTTAACATTCCTGGTGTATGCAGGGATTGAATTCTATCAGGTTTTATTTGTCCCCCCCCCCCGCCCCGCCCATTTTTTTTGTGCCTTCACTTTTTTTTTTTTTTGCCTTCACTTTTGAAAAGTATTTTTGCTGATTATAGAATTCTATTCATAGAACTGAATTTTGTGTTTAGTTTTTTGTTTTTTTTTTTCAGTCCTTGAAAGGTATATGTACTCTTTTATCCTTTGATTATATAAATTCCTTAAAATAAGTTTTCTGTCATTTTAATTCTTGTTACATAACCTTTATTTTTTCTCTGTCTGCCTTTGGGATTTTCATCTTTGTTTTCAGTGGATTGACTGATGTTTCCAGGTATGTTTATTTGGTGTGTGTGTATTTGGTATTTGTTGTGACTTTCCTTTGGGATTTTTTTTTGTTTTTTGATCTCTGGTTTATTGTCTTGGATTTATTTAGGAAAATTCTTTTTTCTTTTCTTCTTTCTGAGACAGTCTCATTCTGTCGTGTTAGGTAGAGTGCTGTGGTGTCATCATAGCTCATAGCTACCTGAAACTCTAGGGCTTCAGCAATCCTTTGCCTCAGCCTCCTGAGTAGCTGGGATTACATGTGTGTACTACTATGCCAGGCTAATTTTTCTATTTTTAGTAGAGACAGAGTCTTGCTCAGGTTGGTCTTGAACCCCTGAACTAAAGTGATCCACCCTCCTCAGCCTCCCAGAGCTCTAGGATTATAGGCGTGGAAAATTCTCAGCAATTATTTCTTCTCATGTTTCTTGTGTACATTATTATTGTTTATTTCTCTGGGAACTCTAATTACATGAGTGTTAGACATTTTGATATAAATCTTTAGGTCTTGGATGCCCAGCAATGTCTTTGTAACTTTGTTTTCATTCTGGGTTATTTTTATTGACATGTCTTCATATTCATTTATTTTTTCCTCATCTTTGCATAGACTACTGGCGAACCTGTCAAAGTAATTCTTCATTTCATATCTTTTTCTTTTTGTTTCTAGCTTTTCTATTTTGGTTTTTAAAAATTTAAATTTTTCTACTGAAATTCTCCATCTGTTTATACATGTTGTCTACCTTTCTACTAGATTGTGTATATTATTTATGGTTATTTTTAAATCTGTGTCTGAAAGTTTCAACAATTGAGTCATTTCTGATTCTGTTGATTGCTTTATCTCTTGACAATGCTTAGTTTTTTATCTTGCTTTTGTGCATGTCTCAATTTTTTATTTAATGTACACAAGAACAGGAGAGACTATTCTGCTGCTTCTGTCAATCTCTTGTGTGGGACATTGAGTTAGTATAATCAAGAGATGAGCTGGTTTTGGGGTTCTGTTGCCATCTTTACTTTCCGTTCCCCACAGGCTTCAGATTTCTCCAGCAGTTGGCTGCTGTTCCCTTATGTTTAGAGTATGGCAGGTGGTACTGCAGGATTTTTCTCTGTTCCTGCACCACTCTCATCTTTCAACAGTCTTCACACATTTGTGTACTAGTGGGATTTCTCTTTATGCTGTTGTCCATCTCTCAGTGATAGACTATTGTTGTTTGTTATTCAGAGTCATCCTTGGGGTAAGGGCAGGCTTTCTTTTGTTCTGATCTAGACTCAGTTGCATTCATGCTGTTTGTTCCTGGGCATCAATGGTTGGACTCTCTCACCATTCCTGCCCTCCTTTCCTCCAGTGGTAGTAGATCTTTCTTTGGGATTATAGACAGGGGATCCTTTGGGAAATAACACTTTTTCCTGCCTCCCCTTGGGGGAAGTTTTATTTGTTTGTTTTGCTTCTACCTTTTGCCCAGCAAGGCTGTATCTTTGCTGGTGACCCATGGCTGACAGTAGTTTTTTACTCCTCCTTCAGATTTAGAGGTATTTTACTTCTATTCTTAACTGAAGCAATGGATTTTGCCTTGACCTTGGAATGAGAGGGGTTTCTCTTCTTCCCCTAGAGGCTTGAGACTTTTTTCTGTGTTAGAGAACTATTAAGGAATCCGTCAGGGCTTCAGGCTTATCTTCAGCATATCCAGCATACTTGCCTTAAAGATGGAGGACTTCCTTGGGTTTTCTGTCCTGCTTCTAATGGCACCTTATCAAGACATGTGGAAGATGTTGCAGTTGTATAAAAACTTTCCTCGTGTCTGGGGTCTCCTGATACTTGGTGTAAGGATGGTTAGTCTTTATAGTGAAATGGTAGAAAAATTATTAGCTTATAGTTTTTCAGTAAGGACTAAAACCAGTCTTTCTCTGCCTGCTGTAAAAAGTTTGTCTTCAACCTTGCTGGGGAGGGAAAAATGGGTACAGCATTCACATCCACAATACCTTGTGAATTTGACTGCAGTTACCTTTTTTCTTTGTCTCCCTTAAATTTAGTCCCTGCTTGATCTCCGCACAGGCGTTCTTCCTTTCTTTGGGATGACACACAATCTCCCTGCTCTCTTCCTCTCTTTCTTGCCGCATTCTTTTTCCTCTCTCACTCCTTCTGTCTTTCTAAGATAAAATGAAGTCTCTATTTTTATATACTTAAATTTTGGTCTATAGGAATTCTTTTTTCGTCTTAATAGAGAGTACCTACTGAGCTTTCCATCCTAATACTTGGTCTTTGAGGCCTTTCACCCTGAAAACTACCCTTCTACTTAAAGAGTTTATGACTATAGTAGTTGATAGGTTTAAGTTAGGATCATAGAGTAAAATTGAGATAAAAGCTAAAGCAAGGTACAAGGGAACTTATTTATTTTTTTTTGTTTTTGTTTGTTTTTTGTTTTACAAACCCTTGTGTCAAGGGCTGACTTTCAATAGATCGCAGTGAGGGAAGGAAACTCATTTATTATTAGAATAAAAATTTGTGAAATTACACCTCCATAGGTAGTTCTGTTTTATTTGTATAGTTGTTGCTCTTAAACTAAATTATTTTCAGAAACAAGATTTAATTCATAGAACCTAATTTTTGAAAAGAGCTTGGTTATACAAACTAGTATATATTTATACCGTGAAATATTATGGAACTGTAAAAAGCAATGAAGAAATTTATCTTAACGTGAAGAAATACCTGGGATATATTGAGTGAACAAAAGTAAGGTGTTAAACTGAACATTTCGTGTAAGAGGGCAGGAGGAATAAGGCTACATATTTGTAGGTAAGTGCAGTTACATAAAGAATCACTGAAATAGTATATAGAAAACTAATAAAAGTGGTGACCTACAGTAAACAAGCTCAAGGTGAGCTACATGTGGATGATACAGGAATGAGACTTTTCATATAAATGCTTCTTTTTACATCATTTTGATTTTTAAATCATGGCTGTAGTGTGTAGTCTCATATTAAATTAAAAAGAATAAACATAACTGTTGGCATTGAAAGATAGCAGGAAAATCTGAAAAATGAAATATGAAATAAACATTGTATATGAGGTAATATTATTTAATTAAACCAGTTTTCACCTGTGATTCAGTGAATACAATGTGTGGAAAATTGCAGTGGACAGGTTCTATGAATCTGGCTCCAGATAGAGAAATATATAAAAAGGGTAGCTTCATAGCACAATTAGAAAGGTTTTGGTTCTAGATCCAGTAGTAGTGTGGATGATCGCTGAAGGAATGTGTTTGTAGGCAACAGCTATTTCAGAAATACACAGTACTGGGAGTGGGCTGGGCAGCCATTTCTTACTCATAATTTCACCAGGAATATCTTTGGAAATTGATAAGATGTATTTATTGTCAGGAAGAAACAGGACATAAAAATATCGATATTGTTATCACAAATTAAAACATGTAATGAACTTTACTTGAATAAATTGATAAAAATATCAATATTCTTATCATAAATTAAAACATACAATGAACTTTACTTGAACAAGTTATAGTCAAGAGTCCAATGACAAATGAAAAATACAAGGAGAAAGTTTATAAATCTAGGGATAGTAAGAATTATTTAATGTTGCTAAGAAAACTGATTGGTAATTTGAGACATAGTTCAGTTTAGAGCCAAATCTCATTCCGTAATGCGTCATACAGGATGAAGTATTAATAAATTAGTCCATAGAAAACGAGAATCTGAGTATTACTTGGTGTTACTGAAGGGGAGAAATTTCAAAGCAGATAAATAATAAATGAAATAGGCAGTGATGGACAAATCTGATCACTTAAAAATAAAAACTTCTGTAATAAGTAATAAGGCCAGTAATAAGTCTGAAAAAATGTTAAGAGTGAGAGAAATAGTACAGGTTCAGCATCCCACATCTGAAAACCCCAAATTGGAAATGTTTATAAATCTGAAACTTTTTGAACTTTAGCATGATGCTCAAAGGAAATAGTCATTGGAGCATTTTGAATTTTGGGTTTTTAAATTTGCTCAACAGTAAGCAAATATCCACAAATCCAAAAATATCTGAATCTGAACCATTTCTTATCCCAAGCATTTTTAGATAAGGGATACTCAACCTATTTTTTTTCACAAGGAAAACTTGAAGAAACCTCTGTCCCATCTCACCTATTCATTGTAGGGCTAAAAGAGGAAGAGTGACAGCAGTTTGGAAAGAGGCTCTGTAAGTTATAGGAGAAGGAACTGATTACTGACATAGAAAGGGTTGCTTTACAGCCTTCAATATTGAGCTAATTTGAAGAGCTTAATATTATGGCAGGATCAATCTACATGGTTGTGTTTTTTTCCCCAGCAGGTGATTGGATTGACCCAGGATTAGGAGTTTGAGAGTGGTGACGTGGAAGGAAGAAAGTAACATACTAGGTGGATTGATGGCTTGAGAGACAGCCAAGAATATGTTACTGGAAATAACATAGCAAGTGGAATGGGAAAGAGCTGGTAGAGTACATCAATCCAGGTACATGGATCCAGGTTAGAAAAAACAGAGTGGGACAGTGAATGACAAAAAGTAGGAGAGGGTAGTACAGCCAGATGGAAAGCCTCAGGGAAGGACGGGGATTGCTTGTAAAGGTTTGGAATGTCACTTTGCTGACCCTTAATCCCTTCACTCTACAGTCCTCTTTTTTAAGAACCACATTTAGTCCAGTGTTGGAAAAGGGTGGGTGGTGATGAGTTTGAGGATGTAGAGGTGATTTGTTTACTACTTTAGGAGATGTTTTCAGAAGTCCTTGTGGAAAAGGTTGGAAGGAAGGGCAGCAGTGGGGGAATACATGAAATAGGTGAGTAAGCAAAGAGGGGGGCATGACAGTAGAAGAGAAGGTGGTACTGAATTGTTACTGAATAAAGCCTAAGGGTTAGAGGAATGGAGCCACAAGTAGAATCAACTAGCCCAGGTTTCCAAATTGACCTGTGGGTGTGATTGTCTCTGGAGTCTGATCCATTGTCTGTCCTGGTAATCTAAAGGGAATGTTAGTAAAAAGCTTACCTCTGGGTGAGCCTAAATCAATTAGGCCTTAAATAGTAAAAGCCATTAGTTCTCTTCTCTTCTCTTCTCTTCTCTTCTCTTCTCTTCTCTTCTCTTCTCTTCTCTTCTCTTCTCTTCTCTTCTCTTCTCTTCTTTTCTTTTTTCTCTTCTCTTCTCTTCTCTTCTCTTCTCTTCTCTTCTCTTCTCTTCTCTTTTCTTTTTCTTTTCCTCTTTCTTTCTTTTTTTCTTTCCTTTCTTTCCTTTCTTTTCCTTCCTTCCTTTCCTTCTTTTCCTTCCTTTCTTATTTTTGAGACAGAGCCTCAAGCTATAGCCGGGTGTAGAGTGCTATGGCATCACAGCTCACAGCAACCTCCAACTTCTGGGCTCAAGTGATTCTCCGCCTCCACCTCCCAAGTAGTTGGCTATTTTTTGGGTACAACCATCATTGTTTGGCGGCCCGGGCTGGATTCGAACCACCAGCTCAGGTGAATGTGGCTGGCGCCTTAGCTGCTTGAACCACAGGTGCTGAGCCAGGTCTCTTATTTCTTAAGAATGCTCTATTTGCAAAGTTCCTACTATTTGGTTAGTTTTGAGGTAGAATAGGAAGATTTAGCCATGCCTTTAATTTGGTAAAATCTAGTTTGTAATATCCCAGTTCCAGTGACCTACGAATGAATAGTAGCCATGGTGTTGGATTCTTCTTTATCTCAGAGTTATCTTCTGGTCTCTTACTGTTCCATTTTAACTAAAACAAAGTACTGAGGCCGCTGCTGCTAGGTGACTTAAGGAGCTCTGATAAGTGAGCTAATTAGTTATGGACCCCTTGCCCTCTTGGAATACCAAGGCAAATCCTGTTTTACTGTGTAATTCCTTCAGGGATATGAACATTTTCTGAAGCCAGTAAGTACATATTGTCAACTTTGTATACCTATCTATTATACCTTCAGTCTTTAAATTTAAAAAAACCTGTTAGTAGTGATGAGAATGGGAATTTTTATTTCTCTTTCGTCTTCCTTCCTTCCTTCCTTCCTCCCTCCCCTCCCCTCCCCTCCCCTCCCCTCCCCTCCAGCTATCGCCCTGGGTAAAGTGCTATGGCATCACAGCTCACAGCAACCTCCAATTCCCGGGCTTAAGCGATTCTCTCGCCTCAGCCTCCCAAGTAGCTGGGTCTATAGGCGCCCACCATAATGCCCAGCTATTTTTTGGTTGTAGTTGTCATTGTTGTTTGGCAGGCCCAGGCTGGATTTGAACCCTCCAGCTCTGATGGGTGTGGCTGGCGCCTTAGCCGCTTGAGCTACAGGTGCTGAGCCTGGAATTTTTATTTCTTGAACAACTAAAGCATCTGTATAAGAATCTTTGTATGTGATGTGTCACAGTATTGAAAATCTATGATGTTGTCAATACCCTAAATTTGTCTTCTTTCTCCTAATTTAGGTCTGTCATACTAATGGAAATGTAACTGGAAGTGACTCTGATGATAAAATCAAGAACCATCAGGCAAGATCATGCAGTAGAAACCTTGCTTCCAAATGAAGGTACCAACATTTAGAATTTCTACTTATTCTAAGGTATTTGAGACCAATTTTAATTTGACTCCTTGGCAGTCATTTTATCATACTGATTTTCACATGTAGGTTTTTTGAAGTTTAAAAGTTCTGACAGGTCAGAATGTTTAGATTTTAGAGGCGACTTTACCTTCTCTCTTCCCCAACCAAAATGAAACCCAACTGGGAAGAGATCCAGACTTTAAAGAAGGTGTTCCTTATGATTGTGACAGTATGCCAATTATAAATGTTAAGTTCAGAATAGACTCAGTAACTAAGTTAGAAGAACTAGAATAAATGTCAATATTTATTTTATTTACATCATGACTCCTGAGATGAGTAAACTGAAGTTAACACTGTAATAGAGTCTTCCTACCTGATAGCAGAGACTTTAGTGATTGTCTTTTGGTTTGAAACCCTTTTCTTCCTTTTCTTCTAACTTATTGTTAAGCATTTTCTATTCACCAAGAAGTTTGACTGTTAACTCATCATCGGCTGTCTCTGTAGGATCTTTGGGATCTAGTGGATTAGTTTCACTTGGATCAGAAAAGCAAGCTATATAATTAAAGCATCAAGTGACTGCTCTAAAACATGGGGTGGATCCTCACTTGAAGGACTACATAAGATAACTGGAAAAAGAAAAAAGGAAATATAGTATTAACAGAAATCAAAAACAAAAATGGTTCTCTCCATTTATTCTAAAATACACATGAATTTCAAACAGTGTAGTTTTTAAATTAGGTGTTTATTGAAAAACAAAATATTTTTAATTTTAACTAGATTTTTCCAAATAGGCAGAAAGCATGGAAAGTATTTTAGGTGGACAGTTCTAAGTTGATTAGTTTCTCTGTATATTACAAAGGTTTGTAAATTAATATTTTGCTGGAATATAAAGAAGGTGAAAATCTGAGAAATATGTATCACATTGCTACGATTCTTAACTTCATTGTCTTCCGTTTGGGAAGAAGAATAGTGTAAAGCAATAAATCTCATAATAATAAGAATTTATGATACTGAGATCCAGAACTACCTTAATTGAAATAAGTAGATTATGTCCTGGAAGGGGATAGAATAATAGAGCAATTTCTGCCAAAGAAAAGTTATCCGAGATCAAATAGCAGATGAAAGAGAGTGAGGTTGCCTTGTTGATAAGTTTTAAAACTTTGGCAGCTAGTGGATGTATTGTATTTTTCTAATTTGAGGGGTGCCATTGTGAATTTTATGATTAAATACATAACTTGTCTTATTATTGGAACCATTTCACTTTTTTTTTTATAAAGGTATATATGGTGTCCATAAAGTTCTGTGCAATTTTAAAATAGTTGGCTGTTTCCTTATTACTTTCATTTAAGAACTTTAATTGAATGCCCAAGGTTTGCAAAGGATGATTCTAGATATGTGGGAGAATATAAATTATTCAGTAACTTTACTATAAATGACTCTGAAGACATCTTTTATGTAGAATGCTTATTCTGGGTCTAGAGAGACTAATACACCCGTCTTAAGCCATTTATGTGCAATCATAAAGGGAGCACGTAAAATCATGATTTAGAATCGCTTTCTAAGGAATATAGTTATACTTTATTTTCAGACCTTAACAAAAGTCTAGATCAGGGAATAGGAAGTTCTCATCAATTGAATTTGCTGATCAGTTGGTTGGGGTTGTTAACTGATTCTGATTCTACTTCTGAAAGTGTCATTTAAATAGACTTTAAATTCTTAAATTAGGAGTTTTTTTTTTTATTAATATTAAATCATAGCTGTGTACATTAATGCGATCATGGGACACCATAAAATTAGGAGTTTCTAATTTATCAGTTTCTTGTATTTTCCTACTCCTTTGCAAGCATTCACAGTGATATTCCTTATTCATATTTGTCATTTTACCTTTTGAAAATAAAGAAAAGTGAAAATTTCACAAACTCGTGTTTAGAAGCTTTCGATTACAACTGAACTTTATGACCACCCTGTATAACACATTTGAAACTACTTTCTTGTGATTTATTTATTTATTTATTTTTTGAGAGGACTTTAGATTTTAAGGTGTGGGATTTTGTTGTTTCGGGAGATAAGAAAAAAAAAAAAATCAGTATTTGAGAGGATGACTTAAGGCCCTAGAATGTTTGCAAGGTTAGGGCCTTATGTCCTGGACTATAGTTTACAGTAAGTTAAAATGGTGCCTTTTGAAAGTTTGTTGTCTGGAATCAGTAAAATATTTGAAAGCAAATTTTGGCAAGTTGTATTAAGGGAATTAGTATCCCCTGCTATGGTTTTCTCTTATGGTATGATGGAAAGAGCCCAAGCTTTGCCTCTTCTACTCTTATGCTACTCTGGGAAATTGAATTAATATTTCTTAGTTTCCTTTTCTATCATAATTAATTTTTGGATGTGACAAAATATGAAATGTGCATAAAATAATGCATTTTAGTGTGAAATTAAGGGATTGTTGTTAAGGACAGAGAAGACCACACTACTGAAGTATCATTCAAAGGTACCCGTCTCATAGCAAAAAACAGGTCTATTTACACTATTACTGAGAACCTTGTAAAACCAGTTTCAAAGTTAATGAAAGATATTATGCTTGGAAAGAAAGTAAAATGAGCTTTTGGCAAAAATCCTTTATCAAAGGCATACCATCTGGTAAAGCAATTACTGTCATGTGCCCATGCTAGCGGCTTATTTCGATTTTCATTTGCTTTCATACCTTGATGTACAGAGGGCATACTAGCAGTTGATACAGGTCTATTACTCTTTATCACTGCAGAATCACTGTAGCAGAAGAGTTTTTTTGTCTTTATTTTTGTTAAACCTTGTGGATGTAAGCAATTTTTTGTTATATTCACAAGTTACACCTCCTCCTTTCATTTGTGACAAAATGGTGAGCAACTAAAGTACCCTGCTTTTCCCAGTGAGGTATGTTAGCTTTAGAGGAGGAAAGGGCTTACATGTTTGTAGTTTTATAGTAAAATGAGATAAGGAAATATAGTAGAACCTCTGTAAGTTGACCACTCAAGGGACTGTAAAAATACAGAGGTGGTCAATGTAAGGAATTAGGCCTGCTATCCCAGTATGTACAGGTACTTTATTGTACAGCTTTTATCAGAGAATATCATACAAAATCATACATAATCAAAACACAGCGAAACCATACATACAGTATCATATAAAATCAATATATTTACTGTCTTCTCATGATTTAATCATTTCTGAATTTTTGAAAAAAGGGTCAGTCTTGGTCGGTTTCTTATTCTTACTACAAACATAAGTGGAGAAAACACTCTCAACCCTGGCTGTACCACTCAGCATACCTGGATATTTTCCCACAGCAAATGCCTTCAGCCGCATTATTAGATGCCTGACATCCTCTTCTTTTATAGTCTGCAATTTCTGTGTCATCCTTACTTGTTTCTTCCACTTTATTAGCTGCTTCATGCACTTCTATGTCGGTCTGTACTTTGGTCAATGTCACTTGGAAAATTGCTTCTGAGTCAGGCATTGTAGATTGCTGCATCATCATGCATTGCAAAATAACCTTCACAATCTACTTCAAATTCTGCCGTGGGAGATGGAGTGTCTGATGGGACTAAAACGTAGTACTCTTGGTGACAAATCTAGCAGAACTGACCCAGAGGACAGCGTCCAGAGTGTTAATTGATACAGCAGATGCAGTTGCCTCCGTAGGTGGACCACAGGTTTGTGTTTTAGTAATGACCACACTGCAGGAGCTGGGCTTAGTAGTACAATTTCAATGTTTTGATGATGGTCAAGAGGTTGGATTTTTGATGTTGTGTTTGGAGGCAGAAATTTTAGTGTCAACATTTGTGAGATGATTCACTTCCATGTGGCCAGCACAGTTTTCTACTCTCAGTAACACAGACCATTTCTTCTTCTTCATTTCTCGATACCCCATACCTACTCTTAAAATAGGGCACCAAAAAAATAAATGAATAAATAAACAAATAAACAACAAATAAATAAATAAATAAATAAATAAATAAACAAATAGGGCACCAGTCATCCATGTGCATTTGTTTGATCTCCAATTGACAGGGGGGTCTTCAGACTTCAATGTCTTGAATGTATGTGGCTTTGCCAATTTACCAATTACCAGGGCTTTAGTTTTATCCCTGGTTGAGTAGGCGCAAAGCAGAACTGTGCAAAAAGTTCTTTAGAAAGTTTTCTGCTCTTACATTTGTTGTCAGCCTTCATGATGAGGCTCTTGTCAGGCATTGCCTTGAAAAAAAGTCCATGTTAAAGACGTCATCAACTCTGAAGCCTCTGCTAAAGTCTGGGAACTTCCTGATGAACTCTTCCACAACTTCTACTAGAACTTCATTGGATTCACCACACACGACTACTGGGAGATATTGTGTCACAATTTAAATTTCTTGAGCCAACCACTTGATGCTTGGAAATCTGCCACCCAAAATTCCTGTGTGAATTTTTTAGCAACTTCTTGAATCATTGGCCTGGAGATTTGGGCATTAATTACCCTCATCTACCTTCACTGACTTAATCAAGTGAAGTTAGCTTTTTTCCTGCTGTTGGTCTTCCCAAGTACTCATGTTTACATATTTGGACGTTGCTAACTGTGGTCTTGCTAACACCAAAATGTTCTGCCACCTTTTCTTTGGCTGTTTCTTTCCAGAAAATGTGGAAGACCACCCTTTTCCTTCAGTGTCAGCTGTTTGAGTTCTTTTCTTTGAGCCATCACGTCTTGATTAACTGTAAGAATTTTCAGCAATTATATACAGTGTTCCCTCGCCACTTCACGCTTCATGTTTTGTGGCTTCAGTGCTTCGCAGGTTTTTCCAACATATTCATCAAACAATAAAAATGAAAAAATACAACCACGTAGGCAGCCACATTGCGGAAAGGAGCGTTGTTTCATGATGAGAGAGAGAGAGAGAGAGATTGAGATTCCTGCATGTCAAACAAAGAGATGAGTTGACTCAGAGTACATACCATGGGCTCTCATAAAGGCGTGTGATTGGTTTCCGGTGCGACATCGACCAATGAGAGTACGAGTGGATTTATCCCTGTGAGTTGATTGTCTACGTATCATCGCAGCCTCACCTAACATCTTCTCTTGTTGTATCTCGCCAGTCTTGTCCATGATGTTGACTGTCTCGCATACTGTATTTTAGTGTTGTGTTGGTGATAACTTGTTTTGTTTAAGCCATAACTTTTTTTTATTAATTAAGCCCTTATAATGCCGCCTAAGCGCTGTGCCCCTGCGAAAGCTTCCTCCTGGGCATACACGAAAATTCCTAGGGGCAAATCCTACTTCGCAGTTTTTCAGCTTTTGTGGAAGGTTCTGGTCCCTATTAACCGCGAAAAACGAGGGATCACTGTAGTAGGATATACCTACAATTCAGATAATTTATTCATGTTGAAAAAAATTCTTCCCAACACATAATCAACAAGACATTTTGCCTAATCCTATATGTGGTAATAATAAAACATGAGAAAAAGAACTTACACTAATGAAAAAAATAATACAACTAAGGGGCAAAGCTTACAACCCTTGGTGTAGGATGGATTGAACTGATCAGGTTATGGAAAGTGAATTAATATTGTGAGTCATAGTGCAGTGGTCAAGATACAGCTTACAGAGGTGGTCATTATAAAGAGGTCACTCTTCTGTTGAGTACATGTGGTACATGCCCAGTCTGAAAATTAGGTCGACTTTTACAGAGCTGGTCAACGTAGGAATGTGGTCAACTATGGAGGTTCCTTTGTATTTTTTTACTACTGTTAATGCTATTTCAGGAGGCATAACTTACTAAATAACTGTGGTATTTCAAATAGTTTGAAGTTACTATTTTATTACGTTTTTCTTTTCTTTTTTTTTTTTTAATTCTTCTAGGTAGAGAGATATGGTTGAAGAATTTATAAGTTTATATTCATTAAAAAAAAAAAGAAAGAAAAAACAAGTTTATACTCATGATACATGAGTTTTAATGTTAAAGAAGAAATACAAGGATTTTGTAAAAGTCTGAATTAGGGTACAAAATAATTAAATCTCTAAGAACTTGATCACTTCCCCACATTTGATGATTTTATTAATTTATCAAAGGAAAAATACATAGTGAATTTTCATTGAGCATATTTAAATGCCATATTCAAATTTTGAAATACAACATGAAAAATTTCTTTCCAATGCCAAAAAGCAACCAGAGAGTAGATTAGGAATCTTTTTGTTTTCCAGTTTCTCAAGTTGAAGTAATTAACTTCCAGCTTTGAGTAGGATATACTTTTTTTAGAAATCTAAGGGATACTGAAAGTAGACATCAGTGAGAAATCTTGCTGTAATTTCTTCTTGGTCCATATTCAGTCATAATATCTAGACTGAATAACATAACTGATTTATTATTTATAATTAGAAATTTTTAATTTACTAGAAGTAAAGAATAAGAAAGAAATCAGCTAAATATGAAAATTGGTTTGTGGTTCAATCTGATTCTAGACCTGGGGCCTTGAACATCTTGCCATGAAGTTATTCAACACTAATTGGGTTGTGGCAGAATGACTCAGGTGTTTAATTGAATAAGCTCTGGCTGGCCAAAGATGAGACAGTTTGAGCATCAGTATGCATAACTGCAATGTAATGAGTCATATCAAATATGTCCACAAGTTCATAATGATATTTTTTAAAAAATGGCGAGGCACAGTGGTGAAAGCCAGTAATCCTGGCATTTTAGGAAGATCACTTGAGGCCAAGAGTTCAAGACCAGCCTGAGCAACAAAAAGAATATTCTGTGTCTTAGTAAATAATCATGTAATTTTAATAAATTATTATTGGTACTTTTAACTTAATTAAGACCCATATTTATTTACTTTTTTTCAGCCATGCCTATTTTTTGGTATTTGCCCTTATTTGTTAGTTATCTGTTTGTCATTTTTCAACTGGTTTGTATTTTCATCATTTATAATGTTATTTTTCTGCATCATATAGCTTAGCATCCTTTTGGCTAAGATCAAGTATAGTGTTCTTCTGCATTATAATAATCTTTAAGATTATGGAAATGTTTGCTTTTTGTACATTATATCTTTAGTTTTGTCACGTGCTTCTCTGCTCTTGCTTTCCTCTACTCAGAAATGAATGGGTGAATAAAAGAATATCTGAATAGATGTAGACACACATTCGCACCCACATACACACAGTGCATTCTCAATGGTAAGGTTATTAATTGTGATATATGTCACAGATTTAATATACTTCCAGGAAAAAAAGAAACAGATTATTTTTTAGAAACTTCTTAAAAATGTAGTGACAGAAGTATAAGTTTATCCATGTAATTTCTGTATCACCCTTTTGGAATTATAAGATTGAGTCTAGTCATTTTTCACATTCTAACATGTGGCTTTTCCTCAACTCTGCTTGTTCTCTTTATACTGTAATAATTATGAATCACATGGGGAATGGTTGGAATTTAACTGCTTTTCTTTCTTGGCTAACCTCATAGTTTCAGTTTTTCTATAGATAAACTGTTAATTAAATAACTTCCTAGTTGAGTCAGCTGGAAACTTTTGACAGATCGATATCCAGCACTTGTGTGATAGTACTTCGTAAAATGCAAATTCGTCACACCAGTGTCATCCAGCTCTGATAATTCTATGATCTGTTTTGAGAGATTGTGCAATTTTCACTGCCTTTAATTGCTCTTGCTTCGCTTGCAACAGACAATTTTTGCATCACAATTGCATTTAATTTCAGTGCTTTATTATGGTTCAGTCTTTCTGAAAACATTTTCAAGCAAGTTAGGCTTTCAAATGTAAGTTAAAATTCAGTTGCATGTGAGGTTGCCTGTGCATTTGACTCATTTGTGGTCATAGGTGAATAAACAGATCCCTTCGAAGGGAATGTATTTATTTTCAGTAGGTTTACACAAGCAGTGACATATATCACTGCTTGGCTATTGGTAGGTATTTTAATTCCAATACTTCTCCTAGTTTCAGAAACTTAAAAATATTATTTTAGGAAAAATAAGAATTTTAGAATTGAGAAAGTATAGTTTAGTAATTGAATGTACAATAAGTAAATAAGCATAAAATCTTGTCACTGGTAGGATTGTTTATAAGTTTTAGGGTGATCAGATAGCAGTTAGGAAAGTTAGCATTGAGCCTGTCCATGTGCAAATATTATGCTTGACTTTGAAAAACTAGTGAAACTATGCAAAGAATAGTAATCTGCTAAAGACGATACTAAAAAATGATTATGAAAGCTTAAGCACATTATTGTGAAGTAAACCAACACAATTACAACTAAAAGGAAAAAAATGGTAAACATTTATAAATATAAGCTGACATGATTACTATGAGTGTCATAAAAAATATTTACAACATTAACATTCCAATAACTACATTGATAAAGAACATGCCTATGACCTCATAAGAAGACATAGCGTAAGGGACAGAGTTCAATCTCATAGGTAATTAAAGCAATAGTGAATAACTTTTTCTTTCTTTTCTTTTTTTTTGTTGTTGTTGTTGCAGTTTTTGGCTGGGGCCGGGTTTGAACCCGCCACTTCTGGCATATGGGGCTGGCACCTTACTCCTTGAGCCACAGGTGCTGCCCGTGAATAACTTCTTTATACTGATTAATAGTAATAAAGAACTCCACAGGCAAGGGAATCAAGTACTCTTGCATTGTTTTTGAAATTGGAACAGCTAATTTGGAAGGTGGTATGATAGTATATATCTTAAAAGCCATAAGCGTATCTAAGGATACTGATTTAATGATCCTACCCTTGGGAAATGTCCCTAAGCAAAGAATCCAAGGAATAAAATGCTCTATTAGAGCTATGTTCACAACAGCATTACTTATAATAGTAAAAATTAAAGACAACCTGATTGGTCAACAGGGGAAAATTTGATGTGTTAATAATAAACAAATACCTAAATAGTTCATATCCATTATGTATAAGCAATGTGGCAATAGGGACTATAACTTTTTTGTTTTCTGCTGTAAAACCAGTGCCTAGAATGGCTGGCTTGGCATAGGTTAGGGTACCCAACAATTATTACTAGTATTATTATTTTTTTAATGAAAAAGTCAGTGTAATTATGTTAAGTTAAAAAAGAGTTTAAAACTTACACCTACAGAACCAGTTCTCTAGTTCCTCAGTGAGTAAGATAGAGGGGAACAAGTGTGTTGGTGAAGAGTTTTTTGTAGGATTTTGAACTAGGGTTTAGCAGTTTAATAGGATATGGATTCTGTTGGGAGCCACTTGTTGGGAAAGGCATTCAGGGAAGAGGGATTAGTCTGAGGAAAGGCCTGATAGCAGAAATTGACTGAGGGATAAGGCAAGAGCTGTGGCATAGATCGGGGCAGGATCTCTGGTAACTTGTAAATCAAGCTAACTAGTTAGGAATTTATTCTGCAGCATGGGAAGCCATTGATGGCTTTTTGGTAGAGGTTGACATTGGAAGAGCAATAGAATGCAAAGAGTTAATCTCGCTTTATATAAGACAGGTTCAGCCAGGGAGATCAGTTGCAGGGGTCCTCAAACTATGGCCCATGGGCCACATGAGGAGGTGCGATTGTATTTGTTCCTGTTTTTTTTTTACTTCAAAATAAGATATGTGCAGTGTGCATAGGAATTTGTTCATAGTTTTTTTTTCTTTTAATTATAGCCTGACCCTCCAATGGTCTGAGGGACAATGAACTGGCCCCCTGTTTAAAAAGTTTGAGGACCCCTGCTAGAAATAGAGAAGAGCTAACTGAACTGATAAGTTCAGTTACAGAAATTGTTATCAAGCTTTTGTGTTTTTCATCTTGAACTGTGGAATTGGGTAATTTATTCCCTTCTAATGTTATTTTATTAATTCTAACAAGTAAAGTTGATTATGTGCTAATCACTGTCTTCAAAAAGACAGTGCTATTTGAAGATTAAATGAAAATTTAAATATAATACAGGAAAAATTTTACTGGAATCTTAAGTTTAAGATGATTAATAACATGCTTAGGGTTAAACTAAAACTGTCCTAAGAAGCGTTTGTTGAATTGTGACACATATATTTGTAATTCTTTCAATCTTTCTTTTGTTTTATAAATGTCTTCATTGAAGACAGAAAAAAACTATGTCAATTGTCATTGTTTTCTCTCTCAAAAATATTGCTAGAATATATTTAAAAAATTATCTTCTAGGGTGGTGCCTATGGCTCAAAGGAGTAGGGCACTGGCCCCATATGCCGGAGGTGGCGGGTTCAAACCCATCCCTGGCCAAAAACTGCAAAAAAAGAAAAAAATTATCTTCTACTGAAGATCAGACTTTTTAAAATTCTGAATTGAGGCCCCAGTTTTTTTCCCTAGGGCTTTAGTAAAAAAGTAGGTTTTTTCGTTCCCTCCATTCCTTCCCCTAGCACTTAATGTGTTAGTGATGTTTGAGAAGTAGATGTTGACATATATGAAGCAGGCCCTTATGCTGGATTAGGATCTTGAAATTTATTTGAAATAAATTGAGAAAAGATTTTAAAGAAAAACCAAGTTATCATCAATTATTGTGCAAAATAAATTCTGCATTGTTTATAAAATGGAAAAACTTCATAAATTATTTCTACATAACTATGATGATTCTTTTAAAGAAAAAGCAGGCATTTTATCAAGCCTGAAAATTCAGTTGAATTCTTCTGAATAGTAGGTTAGAAGAGTGTACCCAACTGCCTAACTAAATTACAGTAGTACCCCCTAGTTGACCACCTCCCTACATTGACGACCTCCTAAGTTTACCTAATTTTTGCAGTCTACACATGCACCACATGTATGTATCAGTGCAGGAGGCCGAGTTCCTTACATTGACCACCTCCATATGTTGAGTAGTTTGTTACAGTCCTTGGGTAGTCAGCTTACAGAGGTCCTACTATGTTTTATATTTTCAGGATTACAGATAGTGTTGGAAAGATCTGGCAGAGTAAGCAATATTTTATCTGAATTATGAGATTTGATAATTATTTATTGAGTATGTACTGTTTGTTCTGCATGCCAGGTGCTGGGTTTACACACATGCATGAGATGTGGTTCTTTCCTTAATGGACTAACAATTGTTTATAAACTTTGTAACAAATATTGACATAAAGGTCATAATAATATGCCATAGGAAGATAGATATTAATTTGGAGAAGGAACAGAAGAGGAGGAAGAGTTAGCCCTTTGCAAAGAAGGTAGAATGAGCTGGGACTTGAGTGATGGATAAGTGTATATGCCTGGAAAAGGGGAAAAAGGGATGTTCTCAGGTAGGTGTGAGGCATGAAGAGATACAGAGGGCTTTTCTTTCTTTTGTCTCATTAAATATTTAATATCAGTATTTTGATCCTTTAATTGGTAGGGGTGGAAAAACATTCTGTTCCATGTAAAACCATTTCTCATGGAATTCGTTTAAGATACCTTTGAGATTAAAGTAAAAATTAGACTGCAAAGAGTCATGAAGAAGCATTTGGGGACAATAGAAATATTTTCATTTGTCAGAACACATTTTGTTGTACATTAAAATTAGTCACATTTTTATTACGTGTAAATTTTGTCTCACTATTGATTTAAAAATTGTAAAATCATACTTCTTCCAAATTTGTATCTAGTGTTTTTAAAAACTGAGTTCCTAAAGAAGAGGGTTTCGGCTGTCAATTCTCAAAGTAAATGTCCAACATAAGAATAAGCATATAATTCATATATTAGAGAACAGAATATGCATGTGAACACATAAGGCTCATGCTTTCATGGAACTTACTTTTTAGAGGCAAAAGGAAACAGATGATAAAGAAAAATAAAATAGGCTCGGCGCTCGTAGCACAGAGGTTACAGCACCAGCCACATACACCGAGGGTGGCAGGTTCGATTCTGGCCTGGGCCTGCTAAACAACAATGACAACTGCAAGAAAAATAGCTGGGCATTATGGTGGGCACCTGTAGTCCCAGCTACTCGGGACGCTGAGGCAAGAGAATTGCGTAAGCCGAAGAGTTTGAGGTTGTTGTAAGCTGTGCTGCCGCTGCACTCTACCACAGGTAACATAGTGAGACTCTGTCTCCAAAAAAAAAAAAATTTCAGATAATTAAGTACTGTGGAAAAGTAAAACAGTAGTGGGATACCTAGCCATCTGTGGTAGGGAAGAGCTATCATTTAAAATAGATAGGGAGGTTTAATAAACCCTGAACGAGCAGTCAACCAGAGCTCCATCTTGTAATTGTGTCCGTAAGCCTGATGGCACTGAACTCACTTACGTTTAGCTCCAAGACTGAATACCTCTGGGAATTGCAGTTATGGTCATAACATAGAATATAAATGTTGGAAACTTGAAAAGAGTAGAATAACAATTAGGATCTGGGAGATATAAGTTCAGTTTTCTCAGTTTTTTTTAGCAGGGATTCAGTATGTGCTATCCATAATTAAAATGTGAGCTAAAAAGAATACAGAGCAACACCAACCTGTTAGCAAGGAATCCTCTTTCCCTCCTTGGTTTCTGATGAGAAATTTGTTGTTGTAATTGTTCCTCTGTGGGTAGCACACTGTTTTTCTTTGGCTGCTTGCAAGATGGTTTTCTTTAGTTTTCAGAAAACTTTCATTATAATGTGTCTATGTTTGAGTTTCTTTGGATAGAAACAGCTCGTGATTTGCTCAGTTTCTTAAATCTGTTAGTTTATGATTTTCACCAAATCTGGAAAATTGCCAGCCATTATTTCGTCAGATTGTGTTTCTCTATGCTCCTTCTCCTTCCCTTTGGGAACTTGGTGACATGAATTCAGATCTTCTGTAAATATGCTGCAGGTCCCTGAGACTCCATTTATTATTATTTCTTCCATCTTTTTCTGTTGTTCATATCGGATCATTTCTGTGATCTAAATTCAAGTTCACTAATTCTTTCTTCTGTTAATTTTATTCTACTGCTGAGTCCCTCTAGTGAGTTTAATTTGGTATTTAATTAGTTTTTAGTTCTCAAATTTTCATTGCTGAGACTGTTTTTTCATATGTTTCACTAGTATTTGTAATTGCTTCTTGGAACATTTTACTGATAGCTGCTTTAAAATCCTTCTCACATAATTCAAACATCTGTGTCATCTTGGTATCTGTTAATTGTCTTTTCTCATGTAAGTAGATTTTTCATGTATTGCTTTATTTTTTTCATAATGAGTCTAATTATTATAAACACATTAGAGGAGTAAGGATAAAGAAGAAAATCTGCAAGTTGTCCTAGCAGTGTTTATTGAACAGTCTGCCTCCCTGCTAATACCATATGCATCCTTTATGTGGTATACTAAGAACCCAACATTTTACAGTTATCTATTTTTACAATTTCTGTTCTGTTCTATTAATCTCCTTCTGTGTATATATGCCATTACCACTTAAATCCAATTACTTCAGCATAAAAATAGTTTTTGATATATTGTAGTACAAGTAACCGTGCTTTTTTCCCCCCCAAAATGATCTTTGCTATTTATATGTACTGTATGCATATATATCTCTTTTCTCCATATTTCCAATCAACTTCATTAAAGGCATGACCTCTGTTTTCTAAAGTTGGTTGCATTAATTTCATGAAAATTAGATAGTAGATGCAATTGACTGTCATATTGTTTTCTGAATTTCAGGTTCCCTTTACAAGTGTATCAGAAAGAATGAATCTCCTAAAAAAATAACTGATTACTGCCCTGAGGTATTTAGAAATAAACAGGGTTATAAGTTTAATATCCTATTAAATACTACCTGGATTTATACAGTGAATTCCTATTTTGGTCCTGTACTGTGCCCAGTAACAATTTACACCCTGAGAGGAACAGTCTCACTTTTATTTTGTGTACCTGTGATTTTCTGTTTTCTTTAGAATCAGGGCAACCTTTGAGAGTCTGCTTAAAGCTGTGGAATAGGTCTTTTCACAAACATTTACATACGTCCAAAGAGTTAGAAGAGCTTCTAAAATCCCCTAAGGTTTACACACCCTTGGAAAATGCTGCAGTTTTTAAGACATTTTTACCTGCTTTGTTATTCTTTTAAATATCCCAGCTCTGTGAATCAGTGGCTGGTATTGATATTTTATAGCGAAGAAACTGCTGCTTAAAATGATATGTGACTTGTAATACAGCTGTCAAATGTGAGGTTAGAATTGAAATAATTTTGTAATAATCCAAATTATAATTTTGTAATTATAATTAATATTTGAAGACAGCAACATTTTCTTAAGGTTCTTGCTATTTACTGTCAAATTGCTCTTTAATAAGGTTGTGTCAGCTCATTGTCAGCAAGCGAGCATGCCTGCTCATTCCGTTATCATGTTGAGTGTTCCCCTCATTGTTTGTTGAAGTGGCATGTGCACAGTGGTTTTTCATTTTAATTTGTTTCTTTATTGTATTTAGGGTTCTCTGTTCACTTATCGATTGGAGTCTTATCAATTTTTATATTACTATGTATACATTTTGATATAAGAACATTAGTGTCATGTTTTTTGCAAATAATTTCGCTTTCCTAAATTGCCTTTTCATTTTATATGATTTGTTTGTTTAGAAATTCTGTAATGTTTAAGTATTCAAATCTATGTTTTCCTCTAATTCTTTTCCTTCTTTTGTATATAGAAACATCCAGGCTCAGTGCCTGTAGCTCAAGCGCCTAAGGCACCAGCCACATACACCAGAGCTGGCAGGTTCGAATGCAGCTCCAGCCTGCCAAACAACAATGACAACTACAACAACAAAAAATAGCCGGGCCTTGTGGTGGGCGCCTGTAATCCCAGCTACTTGGGAGGCTGAGGCAAGAGAATCACTTAAGCCAGGAGTTGGAGGTTGCTGTGAGCTGTGATGCCACAGCACTCTACCCAGGGTGACAGCTTGAGGCTCTGTCTCAAAACAAACAAACAAAAAAGAAACATCCAAACATTTGACATATTAAAGTGAATGCAGATACATAATATTCACAGTTTTTCTCAAAACATAATGGAAATCTAAAAGATTAAAAAAGCAATGTCATTTAAGTTATAATTATTTGACTTCTTTTTGTCATATGTTTATTGGCAGTCGGTCTTCCATCTTCACTGAATGGTTTTTAACTATTTAGTCTTTCATAATTTTTATAAATGACATATAGAAATTTAACCTTTTTTCTCCTGAAATAATTAGTGCTGATAGCCTTTATTGAATGTTTCCTTTTTTACCCACTGATTTCAAAGTCTACCTTTATCATATGTAAAACTATCTTATGTATGTGGGTCATTATGAAAGTTTTGAGATACTAAAAAATTAAGAAACATAAAGTCTATGTGGATGGAAGGAAACAAATGAAACCTCTCAGCAATACTGATAAGCTGAGCAAGTTGAAACTTACACAGGTGAATCAGAAAAGACGCTCTTGACTGTATTTCTTGGAAGTGAACTAATAGACCATAACACAGTCTGTGACCAAACTTTCACAGTGGCCCACATACAGGCATTTTTATCTGTTTCTGATTTTCCTTTGATTTAATTCTCTGTCATGGCATAATTATCATATTGTTTTAATGTTATTGTAGCTTGTAAGTTTTTTATTAGTCTTTCAAAAATGTTTTTCTGGGTTATTCTTTAGTATTCTTATAGATGGTGTTTAGAATATATTCGTCAAGTAAAAAAAATATATACGAAGGATTTTGATTGGAATTGCATTGAGTTTAAAGGTTCATTGGGGAAAAATGGACAATCTATATGTTATTACATCTTTCTGAATGTTTTATCTTTTTCTTCATTTCCTCCAGCCTTTGTCTGTCTTCTTTATGTTTCTTCAGTACATAAGCAACTTAGAATTAGATTTTCTCTCTTTGTCCCCTTTGGGACTTCCCTTATACTCTGTGGCTCTCGGGAGCTTTTTTCCCGGGTCTTTTCACTAGAAAACTGGGGTTTCTTTCTCTCAGAGTCTTAGCATCCCCCTCTTCCACTGTTAATGCCCTTTGGAGCCCTTCTGTATTGAAGCAATAAGAGAAAAGAGAGAAATGCATAGTGACAATTTCTCCCACATTCTTTACACTACCCTGGCTCCTGTTTCAGCTCCTCAGGACAGGACAGGTTTCTTCTGGGCTTTTAGGTGTGTTGCTTCAGTAGTGTAGCTTTATGATCTAGACTGCTTCAAGTCAGGTCAGCAGAGAAAAGGAAAAACCAAAAAGAAAAGGAACTGGGAACTCCCCTCTTACTGCCCCAACCACACACTTTGTAGCTCACCAATGCTTGTTTTATTTCACTTAGAGAGAGGGGGTTTCTCCTGGAGTTTTTGCTGTGTGTGTTTGCTGCCTGATTCTGGAACTGGAACTGCACCTATCCTCAGATCAAAGTGGTAAATAAAGGAAGGATTTTTTTTTTTTTAAGTAAACTTACCACCACATTGGTTATTCTTCTACTTTTGACTTTCCTCCCCATTCACCTGCCATTTTACTTTTTACAGTCTTCAGGAGTGGCTTTTAGTATTGTATCCAGAGCGTTTAGTTGTAATTTGTGAGGGAGATTAGTTGTAGTGGGCTTCCTCCGTCGTGGCCTTTACTGTAAACCAAATTACATCATTTTGAAAATAATTCTTGTTTTTATTTTCCAAAAATCCTTTGGATTGTTACATTTAGGAACAGATTTCTCCTGTTTTATGAATATATTGGCCTCTTGAATCTCTGAAGAGATACTAATTAAAGTGAAGAATATTTTCTTTCTTTGTTGCTTTACTGTGTTTTCTTTGGGTCAGTACACCTCTGCTTTTTAACTTTGGTTTTTATTAAGTGGCTGGTGATTCCTAGCTTTCTTCTTTACTGTATTTTCAAACGATGGTCACAATCAGTGGTTGTCCAACTCGAATGTGTATAGCAATCACTTGGATGTTCAGTTAAAATGCTTGGTTCCAGTTTCAAAGATCTTAATTTATTATGTCTAGGGTGGGGCATTCAAGCACCTTAGATGATTCTCATCCTGGTAGTTTGATGATGGTAGTCTTTGAAATGTTGGTAACTGGTGTAAATCTGTAAAGGCCAACATTCCCCTTCAGAGAACATGATCTGACTCACTGAATATCATGGTGACCACAGGACTCTGCAACTTGCTGTGGTGAATAGGAGGTGAGGTTTCCTTTTTCTGCTCTTTTCTTTTTCTTTCTTTTTCCTTCCTTCCTCCCTTCCTTCTTTTCCTTCTCTCTCTCTCTCTCTCTTTTTTTTTTTTTTGAGACAGCTTCATGCTGTGTCTCCTGGACTAGAGTACCATGGCCACAGCTTAGCTCACAGCAACCTCAAACTCCTGGCTCAAGCAATCCTTTTGCCTCAGCCTCTCCAGTAGCTGGGGCTTTCAGAACCTGCTACAACACCCAGTTAATTTTTCTGTTTTTAGTAGAGATAGAATCTTGCTTTGCTCAGGCTTCTCAAATCCTGACCTGAAGCAATCCTCCCACTTTGGCCTCCCAGAGTTCTGGCATTACAGGTGTGAGCCATGCCTGACCTCCTTTTTCTTATCAAGAGCTTAAAGCTGGGACCTATTCCTCAATTTCTGCTGTAGGGAAGAAATGTTTCTGCAGGGAGAGTTCTGATTGGTTCTGTGGTAACCTTTTATATATTTTTTAAACCCCTTCCATGGAGATTGTCTCTAGCCTACTATCAATTCCCATCTCAAAGTTCACACTTTAAGACCTCAGACAAAGTCTTTAGACTCATAATAAATGCTTTGACATTTACTTGCTTACAGCAGAGTTGTACTGACCATCTTTGGTGGTTTTTCACTCAGTCATTCCATGACCTGTCCACATTCCCAGGCCCTTAAGACATGAGGTGTTTAGTAGGGAGAAGAGGTAGATGAATGGTCTTAGTCTGCCTTCTTGAAGTGAAAGTCTGCTATTAATCGTAAGGTGATATTGGTTTGTAATGTGCCAGAAGTATTTCTATTGCATTTGGCCATAAAATAATCATAAAATCTGTCCCACTTACTCATCATACTCAGATGTGCAGAGAAAATGTACACCTTTATTTAAAAATAAATGAAAAATGAATAATACCTTTAAAAATAAATAGCTTCTTTATTTTTCTATAACTCATCTCTTCCTTTTGATGAACCGTGGTCACTGGATAGCTAGAGGAAGAGTACCAGATTTACTCCAGTCTGATAAACTCCATGTCTGTTTCAGTCTCTGGATACAAATTATTTAAATGTGTCTTCCCTTACTCCTTTTCTACAGAATTCAGACTTATGAGTTGAGTGTATGTAGCTTCTGTGATCTTGTGGTGGAAGAGTGCCAAGACCCTCAGCCTATGTGCTGTCTTCTCCGGTTTCTTACTGGTCTGTCCTTTAACTAGTTGACCACTCCCTGGAATTGTGACTGCTGCGATGCTATCAGAACTGTCCTTGGGTGTTCTCGTTTACAGGCGATATTACTTGAGGTCTGTTCTTTTGGCACCTAGGCTGCAATGGCTGTCTTCCCTGGTGTCACAGATAAGATAGCCTGAAGCCTGACTTGGACTTCTCATCTCCTCCTCACACTCCGTTCCAGCCAGTGTTCTCTCTTCCAGGCCTCTGCTGTAGAGTTACTTGGCCTCCATCACGGTGACTTTTTCTGGTAAACTCAACATCCAGCATCTTAGGTTACCTTTCATATACTCCTTTGGAGGACACAGGCATTTCTCAGTACCTCCCATGCCACAAGGGGGGATACCATAGCAGATTTCATTCTTCCTTCATCTTACTGTGATTCTGTGCATATATTTTGATTTGGCTGTCTCCATCTTGAGCTGAGTGTGCATACAGGGAGATAAGTTGGTGGTGTGTGAGGTGGCGTACACTGAGGTATGTGTGCTGATGGGGCAGAGAATGCTCACTTCTTTATCCCACCATCGCACAATTCTTTGGCCAGAATCAAGAGTTTGGGACTGGAATTTTTACTTTCTCTAGGTTATATTATCCTTTTTTCCTAAGTGGTATTCTGTAATGAGCAGAATGAGTATCCGCTCTATACTATGGAAGAAGCTGTAATCCTACTCTTTTAGTCTTGGCCAGAAAATATTACTGTTCTAAAAATCCCTTCTTTAGGAAAGCGAACTGTCAAGGCTTTTATCCTACTCCAGAATTTTTTCTTTAATTCATAAGGTAAATATTAACTGTTTCCCTTTTCATTTCTAAACTTCACCAAGGAAATGTGGATGCTATTCATGGGGGGGGGGGGGAGTGAGTGGAAGAAAATGCAAATAAGGGCATATAAAAACCATTTTCATAATCATTAGAATATGCCTATCCTCATTCTTTTTTTCAGAATTTCTTTGGCTTTTCTTATTTACACTTTGGAGTTATGTAGTAATTGTAATAGTGATTCTTATGATTCTGTTTCTAAAATATATTGTAGCATTTTTTTCCCCTTATTTTTTAAAGAGACAAGGTCTTCCTCTGTCACCCAGGCTAGAGTGCAGTGGCACAACCATAGCTCACTGTAACTTTGAACTTCTGGGCTCACACGATTCTCCCACCTCAGCTTCCTGAGTAGTGAGGACTACAGGCTCGAGCTACTATGCCCAGATAATTTTTAAAAAAGTTTTTGAAGAGAAGGGGGTTCCAGGGAAGTCTTGAACTTCTGGGCTCAAATGATCCTTCTGCCTCAGCTCTTCAAAGTGCTAAGATTACAGGGGTGAACCATGATGCCCAGGCCATATCATGTAATAGCTTTAATTTTTTAAAATTAATTTTTATTTTATTTTCTTTTTGAGACAGAGTCTTAAACTGTCACCCTTGGTAGAGTGCCATGGTGTTTCCTAGCTCACAGCAACCTCCAACTCGGGCTCAAGCAGTCCTCTTGCCTCAGTTTTTGTGTTTTTAGTAGAACTCAGGCTGGTCTTGAAGTCCTAAGCTCAAGCAATCCACCCATCTCAGCCTTCCAGAGTGCTAGGATTACAGGCGTGAGCCACCATCCTCAGCCCATATAGTAGCTTTAATTTGATTTGTATTAAGCCTATAACTTTGATATCAGTTTTTTGTTTTGGGGTTTTTTAGTTCTTTGCTTGGTTTTTTCCTTTTTTGGGGGGGCAGTTTTTGGCCAGGGCCGGGTTTGAACCCACCACCTCTGGTATATGGGGCTGGCGCCCTACTCCTTTGAGCCACAGGCACCGTTCCCTTTTTCTTTTTTATTTATTTATTTTTTTTGAGACAGTCTCACTTTGTTGCCTTTGTTAGAGTACTGTAGCATCATAACTCACAGCAACCTCAAACTCTTAGGCTCAAGTGATTCTCTTGCCTCAGCCTCCCAAGTAGCTGGGACTATAAGGTGCCCACCATAACACTCAGCTATTTTTAGAGACCAGGTCTCACTTTAGCTTAGACTGGTCTGGAACTCTAGAGCTCAAGTCATCCTCATCTTTGGCCTCTCAGAGTGCTAGGATTACAGACATGAGCTACTGCACCCAGCCTGCTTTTTTGTTTTTTTGAGACAGGGTTGTACTCTGTTGCCCTGGGTAGAAAGCAGTGGTGTCACCATAGCTCACTCCAGCCTCAAACTCCTGGGCTCAAGTAATCTTGCCTCAGCCTTCTAAGTAACTGGGACTACATGGAAGTAACACATTGACCAATGAATTTTTCTATTTTTTAGCAGTCTCAAACCTTTGAGCTCAAGTGATACTCCTGCCTTGGCCTCCCAGCGTGCTAGAATTACAGGTGTCAGCTGCCACACCTGGCCATTGATACCAAATTTTAGCTTACAGTTTTCCCAAACAGGAGAATGGTCTATATCTCTATTTTTTCAAATCTTCTTAAAATATTTAGCGATAAGATTTTGTAAAATATTTAAATGTGGATATAAAATACAGGGTTCGCATTAGCACAGTGGTTGTGGTGCCAGCCACATGCACCAAGGCTGGTAGGTGCTGAACCTGGCCAGAGCCAGCTAAAAAAAAAAAAAAAAAGAAGAAGAAGAAGAAGAAGAAATAGGGTTCACATTATTTTAGGAATTTTTCTTCTTTTCAATTTTTTTTTATGTTTACAAGAGCAAAATTCAACTTGCAGCTGTTTCGTCTTGTGACTTTTCTCCGCGTGTTCCCATAGCAGGTGTCTGTCTGCTGTAGAATTCTTCATGTTTCTATTTTATGAGATTGTGATAAACTCAAGGCAAGGAATTAGGTACTGCTTATCTTTGCTTTGTTACTTAACAAATTCCTGCTCATGAAAAGCATGGGGAAATTAGCAATTCCTAACCTCCTTGCCTGATTTATTTTCCTCCATAGTCCTTGTCTTGTAACATGTTGTATTGTTTACTTATTTATTTATCATCTCTCGGCTCCCACTAAATTATAAAGGCCAAGAAGGCACAGATTTTCAATTGTTTTGCTCAGTATATTCCTAACACCTAGACGAGGACCTGGCACAAAGGCCAAGAGTGAATATTTGAATAAATTGTTGAAATTTAAATAGTTGCCTAAATTACACTGTATCATCTGTAAAATAGGACCGGCATGGTGGCTCATGCCCATAATTACCCTTTGTAATATTTTTGATCTGTAGCATGGGAATTGTGAGAGTTCTTTAGCTTTTGCTGGGGCTTTAAAAATATTGTTTATAGAGACCAACCTGTCTTAATTCTTCTTTTAATCCCTCCAGTGTGCAAGCTTCCGGGCTCTCTAAATTGATGCATCTATTCTTCTCTTGGGCTAAAAATGCTCTTCTTTGCCATTATGCTTAACACCCACTAACTTTCAGGTCTCTTTCTAGTTCCTTCATTTTTTAACTTTTATTTTGAGAATTTTTAAACATATTCAAAAGTATAAAGATGACGAATCCGTTACTATTACTATGTATGCATTACCCAGCATCAATAGCTGTCAGGAGTAGGTCTCTATAAATCAAAGAAGCTTTTCTTAAAATCCCAGTAAAAACCTTTTACTTTTTCTTCATAGCATATTAACATAGTTTGCAGTTGTGTATTTCATGTCTGCTTTCTCCTTTAGATCGTAAGTCCCTTACAATGAGTTTTGTCTATGTTCTTTATTTTGATATAGCCAATGTATTATACAATGCATGAAAAATTGTAGGCTCTCAAATATTAAATGAATGAATGAGTAAATAATTGAAAAGAGGAACATTTGATGGAAACCTATTAATATTAACAAAACAAAGATTGAGAAGAATGATTTGGGCAGCCTTATATTAAAACCATAGGTACCGTCTTTAGGCTTAGATCATATACTTACTAAGCATATTCGTGCTCTTGATTGTTTTTTGTTTTTTGCCAACTAAGGCTCTGTGGTGGGAAGCAAATTCAGTGACCTCCTGACAAGAATGTTAGTTGAGTTCATAAGATATTGTCCGTATTAAATGACTAAATTAGCTTTGGGAATCACTCTTGGACAAGATAAAATGATCCATTGAGGTACTAGACATGTGGGGCCTGGATATCAAGCACCTTGATGGCTCTGTAGAGAAATTACAGTCTTGAAGCCCTAACCTCAGCCACCAGTCTATCTCTTGTTCTGTAGCTTCTGTAGCTTCATTTGATGAAATTTAAGAAAACTGTTTTTCTTCTCAAATTGCTATTCTCTCCTAATTTTTTTGGTATTGTTTTGAAGTAGTAACCATAGTTACAGAGGCTCCTGGGGAGCTTTAAAAAATCAGTCAGTTCACAGCTGGAAGCAAAGTGATCTAGATAAAAACATAAGAATACAGTTGACTGATGTTTCCCCCCTGCCCTACCCATAACTCAGTTCTTCTTTAGGGAGCACTTCACATAAAGTGAAGTGTTGTTTGTTCCCACTAAAGTAGACAACACTTTAATTTAAATAAACAGTGAGTTAGCACCTGGCTCCTTTTTCAGAGTCTGGTAAAGTACGGTGATACTCCTACTCCCCTGTCCTTCCCTGAACCTCCCGTCTCTGTCCTCTTCTTGCTTGTCTCTGCTTCTTACTGTCTTTCCTATGCCAAGGGGGAGTGATAGTGATACTGACATTTGGGGCTCAGGATGGATAAAGTTGTGAAGCTGTAGCTTTGGATTATTACGAGAGGAGGGGAAGGAACAAAGTAGCAATAAAAGCTTAATGCAGTGTTGCTAGGAGTATATTTGCCAGGATCAAGAAGAGTCAAGGACTAGCTCTTGTCAGAGGGTCAGAATAAGAGATTTGGCAGAAGTAGAGTTTGGCAACAAATACCCCCGTTGAGAAGGGAAAGAAAAACCTATAATTATTAAACATCTAGTATGCATTAAATATTTGTTACTGTATCATGCTCTCTCTCAGCAATAGACTGAAAGTATTATGAGAAATTTAGGGTGACTAATAATTTTTTTCTGTTTGATAGTTTTCTATTCTGAAACTTATGCCTCTTTGGCTTATAGCTTAGTGTCTTCTTGTTTCTTTGTGATCTAGAACAGAGATTGACAAACTATAGCCGGTGAGCCAAAAAGAGCCTATAGCCTTTTTAAGTAAAGTTTTATTGGAACACAGCCATAATGCCCATTAGTGTGTGTATAGTGTGTGGCTGCTTTCGTGCACCAACAGCAGCACTGTGTAGTTGTGACAGAGTTCTAACCTAAAAGATTTACTGTTTGACTCTTTACTAAAAAGTTTGCCAACCCTAATTTAGATGGACTGGTTCAGTCCACTAGGATATGGGAATGGTTATGTTGCAGAGAAGCATGCTTTTAAGTTATACTGCTTGTGAACATTAGAATAGTGGCAGCATAAAAGAATGAGTGGGTCTTCTGGGCCCTTCTTCATTGGAAGTCCAAACCTAGACTGTGAAAGGGAACTCTTAATGTAAATATTGCATTTTTTTTTTTTTTTTTTTTTTTAGGGCAGCCTTCTTTGCCATTTTCCGTTTCTTACTCTAATTCTGTTACTCATTCATTTACTTATGTAAATGCAGGCTTACACAAATACTTTAATTGGAAATGACCTTGGAGATCACATGCCTTAACATCCTTACTTTACAGAGGGCAAAAATTGACTCCCTTAGAAGTTGTCATATGCCTGGTGTCACAAAAGCAGGTTGATGGAAAGTCCTGGGATTAAAACCTTGGTTCTTGCATACAGGCATTCACATGTGTAGTCTGCCATACATATAAAGCCTTGCCCAATATATATCTTTAGCTCTAAGTAGCACTTTTTTAGAAAACTAAAGAGACAGCTGAGGAAAGAGGTATTAAATCTAGATTCTAATTTAAATCTGTACTGACATCTTCGCAATTTTTAGAAAGTGCACCATTCTTTTAAGAATCTAGAAGATAAATTAGGATTATGTGGATTACTGTGGACTAAAATGAATACTTGCTTCATTTCCTGCCTCCTTTGCACAGTAAAATTTATGTGAGGGAAATGTGCAATTATTCAAGTAAACACAGTGCTGTATTTACAATACCTCAGTAATTTGTAAGTAGAACATTGAAGAATCCAGAATTTGTGTTGCTATCAATAGGTTACATAAACCTGTTTAAATGTTTTTCGTTTGTGACTTGAACAAACTGTAATTTGTAATTTATAATAAAAATGCTTAATTTATGATTTCATAACTTAATGAAAATCTTTAAGAAAATTAGATGTAGTTTAAAGAGACAAAGGGATATATCAGAAATAACACATTTTACTTTCATATTCCTGGTGGGGATATTGCTGTCACAATTGGAGCAGAGTCATTATTTTCCTCAAATACAGTGTTAAAAATGCCTCTCCCTTTATTGCATCAGAAAATGATCACAGAATTTCTTCTTGCTGATTCCTTGGGGACCCATTTTAGACAAGAGAAATCCTAAGAGAAACTTGCACAGTTGATGTACCCTGGAAACTAAGCTACACAAGAGGAGATATTAGCATCCTTTTGGTTTAGTCTGCAGATGATTTATAAAACCCCAACACTGATGTTAGTTGTCTGTAGTGTTATATAACCTCTAAAGAATTATGTAATTGTTCCTTCTTTCCCTCTCTGATAAGCCAGGCCCCTTAACTTTCTTTCCTTTTACATATGAAAAGTGCTGTAAATATTTTTTCTTAAAAACACAAATAATGAACAAATTCATGTTGTAGCTCAACATGCTTAACCAATTTTAATTATGAATTAAGATCTGATGAGACTATGTTCCACATTTAAATTACATAATTGGTATTAAACTTAGAAATCTAAGCCATTGAAGTCATTTAATTGCTCATATTTACTTTTATATTTTATCCTATCTCTAAATGGATTAGCCACATGAAGAGAATTGGATGGTACAAATGTTTGTTTAAATTTGAAATTCTAAATAATTACTTTCCTTACATTTGGTTCATTAGAATTGAGATTGACATTATGTAATAATAATGATTTGGTTTTCACCTATCTGGAACTCTGATTTATCGGCATATTTTGTTTATCTAAGCTAGTACTCTTCAGTTCTTCAAAATTATGCTTTTCTTTCATAGACATAAAGATCATTGCTTCTTCTTTACTATTGTTTGAAATTTTAAATAAATATAATTTAAAAAAATTAAAGGAAGCCAGATGTAGTGGCTCACACCTGTAATCCTAGTACTTTGAGAGGGTGAGACAGATGGATGGCTTGAGCTCTGGAGTTCCAGACCAGCCTGAACAAGAGCAAGATCCTGTCTCTACTTAAAACTAGAAAAATTAGCTGGGTATTGTGGTGGGTGCCTGCAATCCCAGCTACTTGGGAGGCTGAGGCAAGAGGATATTTTGAGCCTAAGAGTTTGAGGTTGCTGTGAGCTATGATGCCGTGGCACTCTACTACCCAGGGTGACACAGTGAGACTTTGTCTCAAAAATGAATACATATGTATATACATACATAAAATAAAAAATTAAAGGAATTAGGTACAAAGTACAGCTTTGTTTTTCAACTTAACATATCTCCAATATATTAAATTACATTTAAATTTGCAAAACAGACGTTTCTAACATGAGTTTCATGGACCATTGCAGAGAGTTTCTACACTTTCCTGGTAACATATACAAAATGTCCTCCATGTAGGAATTTTTTTTTTTTTTTTTAATTTCAGATTAATATGAGGGTACAAACTGGTAGATTATAATGTTTGTGTTTGTTAGATAAGGTCCTTGTTGTACGTGTTCCACTTAACATTGTGCCCAGTCAGTGCCCAATCTCTTTGCCTCCTCCTCTGTCTTCCTCCCTCAACTTGAATTAAATTGAGTTTTTTTCCTGTGTGGGTATGTATTAGTTTGTCTGCTGGCTTCATATTGATATTGAATATATTGGATACCTGCTCTTCCATTCTTGTGATATTTAACTAAAGAGAATGTTCTCCAGCTCTGTCAGGTTATTACAAAAGATATAACCTGGCCTCTGTAGTTCAGTGGTTAGTGTGCGGCCCCACACACCAGGGGCCACAGGTTTGAGCCTTGCCTGGGCCTGATAAACAAACAAATATAAAAGATGTAAAGTGTCTTTTTAATGGCTGAATAGTATTCCATGGTGTGTGTGTGTGTGTGTGTGTGTGTGTGTGTGTGTATCTCACATCACAGTTTATTAATCCATTCATGTGTTGATGGGCACTTGGGTTACTTCCACACCATGGTAATTATTAATTGAGCTGCGATAAACAATCTAGTGTAAATATCTATATGATAAAATGATTTTTTTCTTCTCTGTAGATACCTAGTAATGGGATTATGGACTACCTGGAATTCTTTGAGGATTCTCCATACTTCTTTCCAAAGAGGCTGTATTAGTTTGCAGTCCTAACAGCCGTGTAAAAGTGTTCCCTTCTCTCCATATCCATGCTGCATATGCAGCTTTGGGACTTTGTGATGTTGGCTCTTCTCACTGGGGTCATGTGGGAATTCTTTTGAGGTGCTGTATCTGTAGCTTTTACTGCAGTCTCAAAGCTGTCTATCACTTAAGCAAGAATAAAACCTGTTTGTTACAGGGCCTCCAAAGCATCATTCCTTCCAAAGGAATATTTAAGCTAAGTTTGCTGTGTTTTCTATAATCATTTAATCATTGAGTTCTGGAGCAGCCAACCTCCACTTTTACAGATGCTGGATGTTCAGAGATTTACCCATGGATTTTGTAGTTTAATCCTTGTTAAATCAGAAGAGGACCCAGTGGGCCTTTTCTGGTATCCTAATTGATTTATTAGGGCTTTTTTTAGCCTTCCAACCTCTGCACAGGAGTTGTTGAGCTTTCAACTTGGCAGAAGAGTACTTGCATTTGAATACAAAGTTTTTATGGGCACAATAGTGATAACTAATAATTTGCCCAATTATTTCTTGAAATGTTAATGTAATTGCTATGCTATTTCTTAGAGGGACTGTATATAGATGGAAGCCCCTATAGTCCCAGAGGAAAATCTCTTAGTCTCCACTAAACAATTTTATATCTTTGACAGTGCCCTGTTGAAGAAGACTTTTAGGAGCAAGGTCATGCGATTTTAGACTATAGGACCTTCAGGCTTGTGAGCACTTTTTTTTTCATTCATTTAACATTTATATATTGTGCGTCTACTATGGAGATGTACGTTTTACTGGTTGATAAAGAGTGCTTATGGAAAATTATGAGATTATGTTCATTTAATAGTATCACCAGTTTAATGTTGAGAAATGTTTTTCCTTCCAGTCACTAATCTATAGAGGAAAATGTCATAAGTAATGCTGATAGCAGTTTTTATAAAATAATTCTTAGGATGTTAGTCTCACAGAGTTATGAAATATTGTAAATTCAGACATTACTAGGAATTAAAGAAATCTCTTTGTTTAAATATAAGATCAGTGCCAAAAATTATTTTTATTTTATTTGTTATTTTGTACTATTGGTTAAGATTTAACTGTTATATTTAAGTTACTAATTTTTTGAATGTTTCAATTTATAGGTTATATTTCGCATTGTGAACATAGATGCTCAATTTTTATGTTATTTGTTAATATAAAGTAGTTAAAAATGTAAAAGCTACAGCAAATTAATTGAAAGTATTCTTAAATGAACTTAAATTTAATCATTTGCATATGTATGTATACTTGACGATTTCAAAATAAGATTTTATGATGTAATGTGCAATTCCATTTCTAAGAACTAGAGACTAATGTCATTTTACAAAATTTATTTTACATGATATGTTTGAGATTTATGAGCTATGAGATTTTGTATGTTATTATCTCAATCCCAGTTAATCCATTTGGCTTTTCAAACTGGAATAAGATTTCTTAGCTAATTCAGCTCATATAAAAAAATCATCCGAAAGGAATATTAGTAATGTTTATATTTATATTACATTTGTTTTTGTCTCATGATTTTATTGTGTTTTTACGTTATGTAGCCTAGGGTATGTGATTGGTTTTGAAGGTATATATCAAATGAATAGTGTTTTAGTTATAGGAAGTAGAGGTTGGTACAGGAACCTCAATTACATGTCTGTCTTTTGTGTTCCCATGTGAATAGTATCTTGAACTCAACAAAGCCATACAGTATTGATCACATTATTTTTGTTATCTCTTTTCTACACTAAATCTTCCCTCATTCTTTGAGGACAAAAACATTTGCTAGGTCACCTTTAAATCCTCAGCTTGTAGCCACACAGCAGACATTCAAATATTTTCTAGATGAATAAATTTATTGAGGGATATGAAGACCTGTTTTGGATTCCCTATAGTCACTAAGCAGTACTTTTCTTTTTTTTATTTTAATTTTTTTGGAGACTCTGTCATAGAGTCTCACTATGTCACCCTGGGCAGAGTTCTATGGTGTCACAGCTCACAGCAACCTCGAACTCTTAGGCTTAAGTGATTCTCTTGCCTCAGCTTCTCAAGTAGCTGGGGCTACAGGTGCCTGCCACAACACTTGGCTATTTTTTGTTGCAGTTGTCATTATTATTTAGCAGGCCCAGGCCAGGTTCGAATATCCCTGCCCGGATATTCCATAGGATAAATTGGTGTATGTGGCTGGCGCTGTAACCACTGTGCTATGGGCACCAACCCCACTAAACAGGACTTTAAATTGTAGAATACTATATAAGTCATTGTTCACTTACATTATAAAGGATAACCTATTTCCCTCAAAGTCTATTGATATAAATGTGAGTCTCATCTAATGTCTCATAAAGACATTTAAACTGGTGTTTGACCAAATATCTGGGTACACTGGCTTAGTTGACAAAATATTAACCATCACAAGTACCAAGTAATTAATTAATTTCAATAGGAAAACAGATTCCTCAGCATTCTCATAAAGAAATCAGCTATGAAAATTGAATATAATGGAATAGTAATAAGATAAAAAAGAAACATGCTATGTTTTTGGCTATGGTCAGAAATATTATTGTTATGTTAGAATCTTTAAGTGCAGAATGGAAATAAAAGCGTATGAATAAATATTATGTAAATCAAGAAAATTTTCAAGGAATAATGTTTAGAACAGGGTCAACTTAGGAAAATATTCTTAAGGGGTATGAATTTTGATCAAAATTTGAAGAAAGTGTACATGCTATTGAATTGAATTGGCAAATTGAATTGAATTGGCAAATAACCCCAATAAGTAGAAGACCAAAGACCTTACGGATAGAGGCTTGGGGAAGGAAGGACAGGGAAAAACTGATGGAGAGCCTTCAATATACATTTTAAGTTTAATTAAATAGTAAAAAAATAAAAACTTTTAAGAGTTACAATAAAAGCTTCAAATTCTTAAGTATCATGTTAGGTATCTATGTAACAGAAACATTTGTACCCCCTTAATATTTTGAAATTAAGAGTTAATTAGTAGGAAAGTGATTAAATGAAAACTTTCTCTTTTTTTTTGGAGACACAGTCTCCCTTTTTCACCCTGGGTAGAACGCTGTGGCGTCATAGCTCATAGCAACCTCAAACTCTCAGGCTTAGGTGATTCTGTTGCCTCTACAGGTGCCCACCACAATGCTTGGCTATTTTTAGAGACAGGGTCTTGCTCTTGCTCAGGCTGGTCTCGATCTCCTGAGCTCAGGAAATCCATCTGACTCGGCCTCCCAGAGCACTAGGATTATAGGTGTGAACCACTGTGCCCCGTCTCACTTTTTTTTTTTTTTTTTTTAATTTACTGAAGATACTTTTGCATGCATGATTGACTAAATTGTTTGCTAAGCTCAAGCACAGGAGATAAAAGACCTCGATAAAGATGCATAAATAAAAGGAAATAGAAAATCCACATCTTTCAGAGATTTCTGAGGGAATTGACCAAACTTTGTGATTTAATGTTAGAGACGCCTGAGAGAGGGTGCACTAATTTTGCCTAAATTGTCAGTCTGGTAGTATAAGGATGATGCTGTTAATTTTGACAATGATGTGGAAATTTACAAGATAGATAAATAGAATATGATGAGTGATACGCACACATGATTCATTGGATATTCCATAGGATAAAAGTTGTATCATTCCAGTATGCTGGACACTTCTGAGGCGCGAAATCTTTCTGTTAAGGAATATTATTCTACTTTGTGAAACAAGAATTTTTTTTTGTATGCTAGTTTATAAACCTTATAATACAAAATTTAATATTTGAGGATATAAATATATCAGATAAATGGCAAATTAACGCTATCAATGTGTAGTCCGTTTCTACTGTGACAAAGACAGTGAAAGTAGGAGGGTATTTAAGACTTTCCAGGAAGGACTTATAAGGCATGACAGATATAAACTCTTAGGATTTGAAAAGTTTAATTTATATAGTGGGGCTAATAGGACAACAGATGGGATGACTTCAAGTTGGAGGCTTAGCTGTTAGATTAAATGTACTGTATGTTTTTAAAAAAATACAAAACGATTCATCTGTAATATCTTACCATTTATATATCACTCTTTTGCCTTTTTTATTATGGATGATCCATCATTTTTATATGCCTCAGCGTTAGTCCTATTATATATATCAGAGCCCGTTGATCTGAAATTACAGTTTCAGTCAGTTTTGTATTTACCTTTTTCTGTTGTTCCCCATTCCCTTCATTAGTCTAACAGTCTCAAAAATTTATGGATTTGGGCACATTTTGAGGGTAGCATTGAGGTGACCTACTTTTATTTCCCATTAGTTATTCTCTACTTTGTTGTTATTATTACAATGTATGCACCTTTTTTTGTTACTTTGCTTTGCCCATGATGCAAACAGTGGCATCAATTGGGACACCCCTTGATCTAGAGTCACATATTCCTGCTACTGTCCGGGTGCTTGAGCCTACTTCCCCTTGATTTCTTTCCAGATGATAGCTTTTCCAGTGATAGTATATTTTCCTATGCTTGCTTCTCAAGCCTTATACTAACTTCTATTCTCCAAACCTTATTGCCTCTTTTTATTATTACTCCTAAATCTCTTTTTTGAATTGCATTTATAGCAATGTATACGATATGCATAGAACATGAATTACTGAAATAAAAAAAACTGTGTTTATTTTGTGTACCTCAGGTAATTTCTACATATCAGTTTTCATCAAGTCAACTGATTTTCTCTCCAGCAGTCTGTTCTCAAGGTTTCAGTATGAACATACTGTCTAGTATTGTAAGAATTTATCACTTACAAGTTATTAGAAAATGGAAATGATTAAAATATGCATGCAATTTAAATGGAAAGCTTTCCACAATTCTGTAGCTTTAATTTTTTTAAAAATAATGTTGATTATTTATATCAGGCAGTCAAACTACATTTTTAATGAAGCTAGGAGAAAAGGATTATTTAATAGATCTTGAGCTCCTTAGTCCCATTTCTTTCCCTGACAATTGTATTAATTGGGTTTCCTCAAGAGATTATTTCTTGAAAAACAACTGCTTCATTCTGCCTTTACCCATGAAGTCAGAATACAAGAATTCCTTCCTTCTCATGCACTTCAATCTTGATCAGAATTATTACGCCTTCACCCTTTAAATGTTTCTTGTTACTACTTCTGTAATTTAAAAAAAAATACCCATTATAATTAAAATTAAGGAAAAATATGGAACTTGAAACATTGAAACTGTTGATTGTTATGTTAGGTACAATTTGCTGAATGTTCATGTATTTGAGTAATTGAGTCATTAAATAGTAAAGTTTTAAAAATAAACTCTAAATTCTATTCTACATTCATATAGTAATTAGCAGTTTCTTCAATAGTTGTCTATGTAATCAAGACAGTAAATACATTTTAGTAAGTAAAAAATAAGTAGAGTTAATTTAAAATTTCAAGTTATTTTTTATAAAATATTGTTCTCTAATATCCTTAATCATTTTACAAAAATGTATTGCCCTCCATTAAATAGTAGATATGAAAACATGGTTTTCATATATTAATATGAACTAAGCAGTCATATGTATATCTGACCTAAGAAGTGCAATTTTAGCAATACTAAGGGAACTTTTTGTTTAAGCACCTCTTAATTCCTTCTTCTTCTTACACGTCTCCTCTAGGTGTAAACACTATGCTGAATTTTGTGACAGTTATTCTTTTAACTTTTAAAAACAAGTTTTACTTCATATGTTGCTATTTCCAAATAATCTATTGATTCCCTTACTTTGGAACTTTTTAAACAATGGTAAGGCTTACCATAGGAGTACTGCAACTTTGGTTCCAGACAACTGCAATAGAGCATTTATTACAATAAAGTGAGTCACACAATTTTTTTTTCCCCAGTGCATATAAAAATTACATTTGTACTATACTCAGTCTGTTAAATATACAGTAGCATTATGTCTAAAAAAAATCAATGTACATACACTAAAACATGCCTTATTGCTTAAAATACAAAGGATCATGTGGGTCTTCAGTAAGTTGTAGTCTTTTTGCTGGTGGAAGATCTTGACTTGATGTTGATGGCTCATGACTTACCAGGGTGGTTGGTTACTAATGGTTAGGGTGGAAGTGGCAATTTCTTAAAATAGGGCAGCAATGAAAATTGCTGCTCAACAGATTCTTCCTTTCGCAAAAGATTTCTCGGTAGCATGCAATGCTACTTGACAACATTTTACCCACAGTAGAACTTTCAAAATTTGAGCCCGTCTTCTCAAGACCTGCACTGTATTATCAACTAAGTTTATGTAATAGTCCACTTTTTTTGTTGTCATTTCAACAGCTCGAATAGCATCTTTACCAGGAGTAGATTATCTTAAAAAACTTCCTTTACTTATTCATGTAAGAAACAATTCCTCGTCCATTCAGATTTTATCATGAGGTAGCAGAAATTCAGTTACAACATCAGGCTCCACTTCTAATTCTTGTTTTCTTGCTATTTTTACCACATCTGTAGTTAGACCCTCCACCAAATCTTGAATTCCTCAAAGTCATCCATGAGGGTCAGAATCAACTTCTTCCAAATTCCTGTTAATGTTGATGTTTTGACTTCTCATGAAACACAGATATTCTTAATGGCATCCTGAATGGTGAATCCTTTCCAGAAGGTTTGTAGTTTACTTTGTCTAGATCCATCAGAGGAATCACCATGTATGGCAGCTATAGCCTTACAAAATACATCTCATTTATTTATTTATTTATTTATTTTTTACTTTTTTGAGACAGAGCCTCAAGCTGTCACCCTGGGTAGACTGCCGTGGCATCACAGCTCACAGCAACCTCAAACTCCTGGGCTCAGACGATTCTCCTGCCTCTGCCTCCCAAGTAGCTGGGACTACAGGTGCCTGCCACAATGCCTGGCTATTTTTTGGTTGCATTATTGTTTGATGGGCCCCGGCTGGATTTGAACCCACCAGCTTAGGTGTATGTGGCTGGTGCCTTAGCTGCTTGAACCACAGACACCGAGCCCACAAAATACATCTCTTAAAAGAGAATACTTAAAAGTCAAAATTACTCCTTGATACATGGCTACAGAATGGATGTTATGTTAGCAGGCTTGAAAACAGCATTAATCTTGTGCATTTTCTTCAGAGCTCCTTGGTGACAAGATACATTGTCAGTGAGCAGTAGATCTCAACAGTGAGCTTAAAATACTTCACAAACCATTCTATAGACAGATGTACTGTCATCAAGGCTTTGCTGTTCCATTTCTAGAGTATAGGCAGAGTAGATTTAGTATAATTCTTAAGAGCCCTAGGATTTTCAAGATGGTAAATAGGTAGTTTCTTTAAAGTCACCAGCCTTTCCTTTGAAGTTTAGTGTAGCCACCTTCATCAGTGATCTTAGCTTGATCTTCTGGGTAACTTGCTTCAGCTTCTGTATCAGCACTTGTTACTTTACCTTGCACTTCTGTGTTACAGAGATGTCTTTTTTCTATAAGCCTCATGAACAAATTTCAGCTAGCTGCAAACTTTTCTTCTACAGCTTCATTACTTCTCTCAGCTATCATAGAACTGAAGGGAGTTAGGGCCTTATTCTGGATTAGACTTTGACTTAATGGAATGTTGTGGCTGGTTTGATTTTCCATCCAGACCATTATAATTTTTTCCATATCAGCCATATGGCTATATTGCTTTCTTGTCATTCATGTGATCACTGGAGTCACACTTTCTATTTCTTTCAAGAATGTTTTCTTTTCTTTGCATTATTCACAACATGGCTAATTGTTTGGCACAAGAGGCCTAGCTTTCAGCCTATTTTGGCTTTTGGCATGTCTTCCTCACTAAGCTTAATGATTTATAGCTTTTGATTTAAAGTGAGAGAAATAAGACTCTTCCTTTCACTTGGAAACTTAGAAGCCATTATAGGGTTATAATTGGCCTAATTTCAATGTTGTTGACACCCAGGGAATAGAGAGGACCAAAGAGAGGGAGAGAGATGGGGAAATGACTAGTTGGTGGAACGCAACATTAATTGATAAAATTTGCCACCATATATGGGCTTATATGTTTGTAATTACAGTAGTAACATCAAAGATCCATGATCACAGATCACCATAGCGAACATAATAATAATGAAAAAGCTTGAAATATTGTGAGAGTTTCTAAAATGTGACACAGAGACACAAAGTATAAAAAAGAAAGAAAAATGTCTGCAAGGCACAGTCAAGCAAGGTGCAATAAAATGAAATACATGTGTTCCAGATCTGCCTTTAAATTTTTTTAAGTTTCTAAGATTTCTTTATGTTGCTTTGTAGGAAATTTATTTTCATGACTTTATATTATTCTATTATAAACATATGATACTTTGTTCTGTTGTTGATTGACATAGTTTGTATTGTTCTTTCTACTGTGAACAATTGTGCGATGAGTGTTATCTCTTGTGGTATACATGTACAAAAGTATCTCTGCCTAAAAAGTAGAATTGTTGGGTTGTGAGGTATGTGCATATTCAATTTTAGATAATGCCACATTATTTTCCATTTTGGTTTATGGCAAAGGGTTGGCTAGGTATACACTGAAAATTTCCTGGTCTTTCTGGGCACAAAGTTAGGTTGTATGTTCCACCTCCCTTTCTTCAGGAATGGTCCTGTAAATGAATTTCAGCTAGTAGAATGTGAGAAGTAATCTGTGCCACTTTCAGACCTGATCCACAAAAATCTGCCATGCATGAATAACTAGTTTTATTTCTCTCATCTTTTGGCTGAATTTTTTTTACCTTTTCTCCTTGTTACTGTGCTGGTCAGACCTAGAATGTTAAACAGAAGAGGTGACTAATGAGTGTCCCTGTCTTATTTCTAATTTTAAAATGGATGATTCAAGTATTTCATAGTTATCTACGATATTTTCTGTGTTTTCTAGATAAGCTGTATAGAATTGAAGAGGTTCTCTTTGTTTTTTATAAAGATTTTATCAGGAATGTTAAATCTAATCATATGTCTTTACCAGTAATGGTTTGAAATGGTAATTTTGGTTTTCTCCTTTGATCTGTTAATTTTGTGAATGTTCTTTATATCTTCATAATCTTAAACTTCATGTGTATCTCTGGTATAAACTCAGCTTGATCATGAGATATATCGGTCTTTTCATTGCTACATTCAATTTGTCCAAGTATCTTTCACTCTCTACATTTTTTGGTTCTTAGTTTGGATAGTGAGAGACCATGTTATATGACTATTAGAAAGATTTTGAACTTTCTCATTCATTATCCCCTTAGGTGTAAGAAGTACGTCGCAGCTACATTTATTTAGTTAGGTTCAAACAAGTGACTGAATATTTACATCTTTACAATTTATTGGCTATTTGAAAAAATAAAACACATAAATTCAGTGAACAAGTAATACTATTCTATTTATAAATAACCAGTTAACTTACCCATGGGATGCATGTACCTGAGAGTAATAGCATAACTTCTCAAACCTTAGAATCAGAAGAGGCATTGCTACCTTCCGCCCATTTCAAGTTGATTTTCACTTGGTGCTTGCTCTTCACAGCAACTACCATAAATTCAGATTTATAAGGACAGGACATTATTAAAAGAAATGTTGAAACTATGACAGTCCTTGTGTAGCTTAGTTTGGGAACCACAGAACTTGTTGTTTTCCCCTTGAATTCCTCCTGAATTTTGAGTAGTGAAAAGTTACAATGGACAGTGGACAGGGAGGGACACTGCATTTTTTAAAGGCTATTTGATATTTATATTTTACAAAATAACTAAAATAAGTTGGAATAACAAAGGATATCAGCTGTATCTTTAATAAACTTTGCTGTATTAATTTATTTTTTATGTTGAGTTTTAAATTGTGAAGGATACTTGTATTTTACATTCAATTTTGCACCTGTGTTCAAAAGCAAGATTGACTTCTTTCTGCTTTCTCATACTGTTTGGTCTGCTTTTAAAACCATTTCTGATCCTGTGTCAGACATCTGACACATTTATTCTGTTGCTTTCTAATCAAGCCCTCAACTTGCTCAGGAATTGCATAAAATGCAAGTACACATAACAGGAATAGTTAAGGCTTTTATAACTTACGATTTTCCAAATGATCTGAAAAAGAAGAAACTTCATTCAGGAATCTGAATTATGTACCTATCAATATGATATGAAAATGATGATGACAAGAGGTTAGTGACAAAGCTGAGTACATTCTTTGGCCCTCAAACATAATTGATCACTGGTTATAGGAAGAAACAGCCCATTCATTTTCAAAACCTGACAGTTATTATAGAATATGCAACATTTATGGGAAGAGGGGACAGAGCTGATCAGTAAGTATTGTGGATGTTGCGATTTACAAGGAGGTCCTACAAATGGTGGAAAAATTATTCTTTTGGCTGATGGATATTACAGCTGTGAACAACTATATCCTTAAATCCAGACAAGAAGGAGAGTGGGGAAAAGGTGCAGATGCACCTTTCTTCCAGGAGTAACCTCATCACTTAGCTTATGAGCAATGTGAATACAGAAATTTAAGAAAGAGGGTAAGAATATCTTCTGACAATAAGGAAAGGGTAAATAGGAACATGAGCATTTTATAATGCAAAGTGAAAAAAATCAACAGAGGATTGCATGGTTTGCAGCAGAAGAAACGAGAAAGGTGGAAGAAGAGAAATAATTTTCTACTAAGAGACATGTAAGAGGAAGCCTGGACTTCATCTTGGAGATTGTTTCAGGAATTATCACCCTCAAAAAAATTATAAACAAAAAAAAACAAAAACACCTTAATTTTATATAAACTAAAATAGAGAATAAAATCATTAGGTGAGTTCATATTTGTTTTTCTGTTTTAAAACTGTAGGATAATTATAGGTTATCCACCAACCTCTTTTCCACCCAAAATAAATAAGAGCTGGAGAGTATGTATATAGCAGAAAAATTGGATTGGAATGGTTTTACTGGCTCCATCGAATTGAGTTAGGGCGTCCTCTTTCTGGACAAGTTTATATAAGATAGAAGTTGTCTGTTCTGTGAGTAGAGTAAAACACAGTTGTTTTCTTTGTTGGAAGATTTTTTTTAAATGTTGTTTAATTTGCTTTTCTTTCATTTGGGGGGTATCTATTAGCTTATTTTCTGTAATACTGTAAATGTGTTGTTAAGGTTGGGCAGTCATAACAAGAACACAAAACAAAGTCAGTGTTTGGAGTTAATTCTTAAATAGATCGATCACTCATTCACCAGATCTGGTACCTTTTTTTTTGGGGGGGGGGGCAATTTCATCTGTTACTCTGAGTAGAGTGACGTGGTATCATAGCTCACAGCAACCTCAAACTCTCAGGCTCAAGCAATCTTCTTGCCTCAGCTTCCCGAGTAGCTGGCACTACAGATACCCACTACAACATCCAGCCAGTTTTCCTATTTTTAGTGGAGGTGGGGATCTCACTCTTACCTCGGCTGGTCTTGAACTCCTGAGCTCAGGCGATCCATCTGACTTGGCCTTCCAGATGCTAGGATTACAAGCCTGAGCCACTGCACCTGGCCAGGTCTTATACTTTTAAACAAAACTAATACATGGTTTTAAAGAAGATTTTAAACTATTGCATTTTCTTAATGACTATAGGATTATTCAGTCTTTTCATAGCTTCCTAGGTTAGTTTAAAAAAAAAAAAAACTTTTGTGAATAATTTTAGATTTACAAAAAAGTTACAAAATAGCATATTGAGTTCCTATATGCTCCTCACCTTAATTTCCCCCATTATTAACATTTTATATTACTATGGCACATTTGTCAAAACTAAGAAATGGACTTTGACTCACTAAACTTCAGACCTTTTTGAGATTTCAGAAGTTTTTTTCATTTATATCCTCTTTCCATCAAGGGTTTGACCCAGAGTATAACATTGTGTTTAACTGTCATTTGTATCTAGTCTCCTCTGGTCTACGAGATTTTCTGTTTCTCCTCATTTTTGTGACCTTGACAGTCTTAAGGTGTACTGGCCAAATACACCGGTACACCTTAAAGTGTACTGGGTTTGTCTGATGTTTTTCTGACAGTTAGACTGGGGTTATGGGAAGAATACTGTAGAGAGGAAGTGCCCTTCTCATTACATCATTTCAGAGGCTACCTAATACCTACTACATCACCAATGGTGTTAAATTAACCTTCATCACTTGGTGGAATAGAGGTTGCCATCTTTCTCCAGAGTGAAGTCACTGTTTTTCCCTTTTCCTACCTAACTATATACAAGCAAGTTTTTAAGCCCATCCTCAAGGGGGAGGGCATGGGAATTAAGTTCTACTTCATATTATTTGTAATTCTTCTGTAAGAAAGATTTGTTTCTTCTCCCCTATTTTAAAAAATTTATTCAACCATGTTTATGTCAGCATGTTCTGGGTTAGTTTTAGTCATGCTACATATTTTTTTAATTGAATTTATCTATTTAGGTTTTCAAATCTATTAGTATAGGCAGTCCTGGGGTTACGAATAAGATAGGTTCTGTAGGTTTGTTCTTAAGTTAAATTTGCCTGTAAGTTGGAATGGGTACATTTACCTATTACCTGTAATTACTTACTATAATTGCCTCTGTTTGTAAGTGCAAGTTGTATATTAGTTGGATGTTGGTAACTTGGGGACTGCCTTTTAGATTTTTTATTAAAAATTTTAAAAGATTGTTGCTGTATCTATTACTAAGTTTAAAAATTTTTAAAGATTGTTGCTGTATCTATTATTAAGTTCTTCTTTTCATGTATAATTAAATTATATACTTTTCTTTTTTGACTTCATTGGAGATATTTTATTAGTCATTTCGAAGAACTAAGCTGGATATGATGAAGTATGCCTATAGTCATGAGACAAGTATGCCTGAAGGCTGAAACAAGAGGATCACTTGAAACCAGGAGTTCAAGGTTACAGTGCACTACAATTGCACCTGTGAATAGCTACTATATTCTAGCTTGGACAACATGGCAAGACTCCTATCTCAAAACAAAAACAAAAACAAATCAACTATTGGTTCCATCATTCTCTTTATTGTGTTTTTGTTTTCTTTTTTATTAATTTATGTTTTTTTATTTATCTTGCCTTTTACTATTTTTTGAGAAGTCTTTCCTCAAAGACTTACTGTGTAGCCATGAGAAAGTAATTATCTTTTCCGAGCTCTGATTCTTTTATTGATAAAGGATAATAATTATTTTACTTTAGAGGATTTTTAAAGAATAACATTAAATAGAACTTGTAATATATAGCTTGGTACACAATAGATGGTCAGTATCAGGACTCTAAGGAAGTTATATTGGCTTCATATGTATGGCTTCTCCATACAGGACATTGTAGTAAGCCTTAGTCTCTGATGGTATTAGTGGAGCAATTGATAGGTGATGGTTGATGGTGCTGGTGGGGGCCAGTCAGTGCCATCTCTATTGAGAATCTGCTTAGTACCAAGCACTGTTCTAGGCTCTGGAGATAAAACCATGGAAGTAAGACATAGTCTTCCTGCTTTCAAGAAGCTTACAGTGCACTTATCTATTTATCCAGGCATGTATATAGACAATTACTTTCCTAGATGCTGTAATTGGGGAAGCTTAGGGTGCTAGGAGGGCACATTGAAGGTTTACTTAGCCAAACCGTTGCAGATAAGAATGGACTTTCCAGAGGGAGGAGGACAAGGGGAGGGATTAGAGTACTAAGTCCAGGTGGGAGGCAAAGCAATAGAAATTTGTTGGTACTATGAAGATGTTCCATTCATTCAACATTAATGAAAATATCAGGAATACTAGGAAAGTGTGCTTTTATCAGGTCAATTTTGGAGTATTAAGAGCCTACTTTTAGGTTTAGGCTTACTAAAGCAGACCGTTTTAAAAAATGAAATGAAATGGTATTGGTTGTATGGAACATTGAATTTTCTGTCAAATAGCACTTTTTGGAGTCTTCGTGCTTATTATTTGGTACTACTGTCACACTAGGTTATACTTCCAGGAGAGAGGAGGACAGGAACAAAGGAACAATAATAATAATCTTCAGAGGATAGAAACAATGATTTCTGCATTGAGGTGAACATTATTATGTGCCATGTCTGCTGTTTGCATATTTCTCTTTCTCTCATTGTCCTTTTTCACATGTAATAAAAAAATTATTTGTTGAGTGGTTTATCCATGGTACATAGTTTTATTTTAGTAGAGTTTGTTCCTCTTGTATGGATGTGATATTCATCACAAGATTGTGTCCATAGAAGTTGAGACTTCTTTCCACCTTTCTCTAGTACCCCTTCCCAATAAAATAACATAAGGATATGCAAAGGAAAGGCCACTGCTTTTGGCTAATCTGGGATAAGTAAAAGAGAGAATGAATAAGGAATTTCTTGGAAAGGGAGGAATGTAGGTCCAAGAGAAAGAAAATGATGTTTAAATAGGTAGTTGTAATAGATAAAATGATATTAGGGATTATAGGAATAATGAATGAAGTTGGTCTTTAAACCTACTCCCAAAGCAAGTGGTAGTTCTGCATGTTCTGGCAGATGAATGTGACTTGATGTAAGAATGTACTTTAGATCTCTTACAACTCAACCTGTTGAGCCCCACCCATAAGTACTGTGGGGTTTTTTTGTTTGTTTGTTTGTTTGTTTTTGCATGAGCAGTCCCTGACTAGAATTGGGGAACATGGAATAGTTGTTATTTGTAAACAATGGAAAACAGTTATTGAGAGACTGTAGTTCTTAATCCCTGAGGGTTTAGAGGATAGAAAAGGAAGGGAAAAAATAAAATCAGATTTGTAAAAAAAAAAAGAGAGAAAGAAAAAGAAAATTGATTTTGAAAAGGATACTTAGGAAAGTCTGTAAAATGAGGTTGAATTGTGAACATAGACACATTTACTGTGATGACAAGCACTAGCCAACACCTTGAAGGGAGATACACAGTACTAGATACGTCTACCCCTCACGAAAGGAAACTTCATAATGTTGTTCCACAGACTTGTCATTGGATACTTGCTGTTGGATCTTTATGATGTGAAGTTGGGGAGGATGGTGGAAACACTGAACATAAAAGCGAGTAGCTTGAGTGATTATGATGGTGTTGGGGTATTCCAGGTCCCTTTGGGAAAAGCATTCATGCCTCACTGGGATTTAAATTTTAAAAAAGATTCTTTACTACCTCTGGACACTTTTTCCTGAGAGTTTGTTGTGACTGTTTAGGCAAGTTCAAAAGTACTTCTTGAAACTGGACATCATAGTGCCTCCACCCTTCCTTGCTGTCTTTCTTTTTACCTTTATCCATTTTTTCTCTTTTTTACTTGTTTTTCTAACTTCAGTGGCTACTCTCCTTAAATATTTCCTTACATGTTTCCATAGTAATCCATTCTCCTCTCCTCATTCTCTCGGTTATCTTATACACTCCATTATTATCAATTACATTAGTGACTTCAGAAACCTTTGAATTGTACTTTTTGAAAGTCAGCTGTACATACCTACTTGGATGTCCTGTTGCTACCACATGATTAGCATGTACATAACTGAATTCATTAGCCTCTCCCTCAGACATCTGTTATATTCTGTAAGCCCAGGCTTGGCTAAATGGCATCAATGAATCCTCCACGCCAAGAACCTTGGTATTTGTAGGGGTTTATTTAAAGAATATAATCCTAAATATAAGCAAAGTTTTAGCCAGAGGATGTCTCATCATTGTACCTATATTTTTTTAATAGCAAAACATTTGAAAATAATCTGAGTCTTATACCACTGCGTTCCTTAAAACTGATATGCACACACAGAAAAATATTTTACAGGCAATAAAAGCTATGCCCTACAAGATTTAATGACATGAGGAGTTACATATATACATTTAGTAAAAAAGGATGCTCTTACTAGTGTATGGTGCCCCATGATCACATTAATGTACACAGCTATGATTTAATTTAAAAAAAAAAGGCAAAAAAAGGATGCTCTTAAACATTATATGTACTATGATTCCATAATCATTAAAAACAAAGCTGTTATATATACACGTTGATATGTATAGAAGAATGTATATACAGATACTCACTTTAATTATAAATTGTATAGATATGGGTGATTTTAATTGCATTCCATTTTATTTACTATATAGTAAGCATGCAGACACACAATTTGGCCTGTCTTTTCACTCCCAGCTCTTATTGAATTAGCCTCCTGTCTCATTTACTCCAACTATTGCTACTTAGTCCAACTGTCAGGATGTTTGGATGGAACTATTGCAGCAATCCTCTTGTCTCTGTAGCTCAGCTGCCAGAGCTACCTTCCTAAAAATCCTAGCGTAAGAAGCTCTTCACTTGCTTCGCCTTTCCAATCAATTAAGTAGATGTGTATTGACTCTCCAGAACCATCAAAAGTGGAGTAAATTTTGAGTGTTTTTTTTTTGTTGTTGTTGTTACTAGTTTGCCATCTGGTCAGAAGACCTTCATCCAACTGGAATTTAGCAAATTTAAGATTTAATTAAATATAATCTCCTAACCCTAACTATGTCATTTTTGACCAGAGTATGGATAGTTAGGCCAGATTTGGTGGGGGTATATTTTTGTTACTTTGCTTTTGTTATATTTTAGCATGTGAGGAATTTAAACAAACTGCATGATTTTTGTTACGAGAAGAGAGAAGGAAGAAAGAGAGGGAAAGATAATATGACTTGAATTCAGGCCTTTGCACCTCTGTGCTCATTCCTTCCCTTCTAGCTCTGTAACCTGCCGTACTGTGCCCTCGATGGGTGAGTTGTTTTCCCTCCTCTCTTCAATAGACAATTTATTGGTTTTCTTGGATATTTAGTCACAAAGAACAAATAGCCAAACAATGAAAATTCATCAGTTTTAGTGCCAGTTATTATATCAGCAGTTCCCATTAGGACTATTTATTGAAGCATGTCATGCTAATAGTCCCAGAGTGTAATTATACTTGCAGATTTTTCTTGTTTTCAGGGAGTTTGTAATATGTTCCAGATGGTTAAATAGGAAAGAACAGACATTTTATACTGTCTTTTCATTTATGATTAGGAATTTGATGTTACTTACTACTTATGTTACCATTATTACTTTTGTTATATTCTAACATGTGAGGAATTTAAATAAAACACATGATTTTTTAAGTGTTTCTACTATGGTCAACAATTAACAGAAGCTTTCATAGATTCTCTCCCTTAATTCTTCAATTGCTTCAATTTAAGCATCATTAAAACAAGATAATTGTGTAATTCTTTTAGGTTATTCTTGGAAAGTATTTCTTGGGTTTGCCTTAGACTTAAAATTAATTGTGAACTTTCTTGACATAGCTTATGTGAAACTGAAAAAGAATAATTTTCTAAATTATTAAGGTTTGTTGACCTTTTTCCATAAACTGAGATAGCCTTAGCCTCAAAATTTTAGGACACATACCAGTAGCAGTAATGATGCATTTTCATTGATTTAGTCATAATCTCTTGATTACGTTTATCTGACTAACCAGCTCTTCTCACAAGAAAGGCAGTGTACCAAAGATTGGGCATAGAGCCTGTAAACTCAGCATAGAACAAAGTTAGTGGATCAAAGGAGTCCAGACCTGGCGCTGACCTTGAGTTAACTAGTGAACTAAGTGGTTAGTTAACTTGAAGAAATATGTTATTTCTCAGTACAAGATTAAATACTCTAATTCAATGTAACCACCTATATATTTTCACATTTATTTGGGGTGTGTGGGGGGACAACTTGGTACTGATCCTGAGACTACCATTCTCTTACGTTGAAGTTCTCTTTAAGACATCTTACATGCAAGAAAACAAGAAAAAACATAAAAAATATATATTTGGTAATAAATGATAGGAACTATTACTAAAAGTTTTTTGAGATTAGAGGTATAGTTTATACTACATAGGATCCATAAGAGTTAATACCTATAAATTGCCTTTAAATCTTTGTTCGTTCTTAGACTTTCCTATTCCTTTTTAAGCTGCCACATTCTATCTGTTCCTGACCTCTCCCTAAAACAACCTGCCCTTTCAGCATCTTTAGCAGTGTTGCTTCTTTACACCTGCTCTACAAAATTCTTTCTAGTTTTTCAGGTAAAATTCTATAAAATTCCTTAAATTCCTTATCAGAAAGATCAAAGTTTAAAAAAAAAAAAAAGAAAGAAAGAAAGATCAAAGTTTGCCCAAAGAAAAGCCTTTGGGGAAACTCAGTTCATCTTACTGTAATAAACTGGCAATAATTGGGGATTTCTATTTTCATGGCTGTGGCCAAATTTATATAATTTGGCTTGTTTAGCTAATACAACAAATGTCATGTTCAGGTTACTATTAACTGTTCAGTATTAAGAGACTGGGAATGTGGAAAACACTATGGGCAAATTTAATTGTTATTTTTGTTATGTTTTTAAAGTGTTTTATAAATTCACTTGCTTCACATATATAGAAATATGATTTTATATGGAACATGCTAAGATAGGATTAATTTTCTTTTTTTTTTTTTTGAGATAGTCTGTGTTGCCCTTGGTAGAGTGCTATGGCATCACAGCTCACAGCAACTTCAAACTCTTGTGCTTAAGCGATTCTCTTGCCTCAGCCTCCCAAGTAGCTGGGACTACAGGCACCTGCCACAATGCTCGGCTATTTTTTGGTTGCATTTGTCATTGTTATTTTAGCAGGCCTGGGCTGGGCTTGAATCTGCCAACCTCGGTGTATGTGGCCAGTACCTTACTCAGTGAGCTATGGGCATCGAGCCAAGATGGGATTAATTTTTGAAGAATGATTCACACTAGGATTTTGTTGAATGAAATATTTTTGCTTTACCTAAAAAGAATGCTGTTTGGAAAAATTTGGGATATGCAAGACCTGTCTACACATATTCATGTAAGAGTCTCATGTATGTCATGGAATTTAGGCTCGTTAGGGGACATACCTCTCTGGATTAGTGGTAAGAGATGATCACAGGGTATTTGAACTTTAGATTGATGATCATCTTTCTTATTGTTAACTAAGCTAGAAATTTTTCCTAACCTTGTCTTTGGAGTATATCTAATTTCTATCTCTTTTGTCTATCGTGCTTTCATCATAAGGTGACAAGAGTTGTTACTGTGATTCCCATAGTCTTGTGGGGGAAGGAGGAAGTTCCCTTATATACCTATCCCCTTTCCTGAAATATGGCATTAAAATATGGCCTTGTCTTCTTGAAACATCTAGAAAATTGTAATAATGGCATTTCAGTTCTTATCTTTCTTGAAGGTTTCTTTGTCCCCTTAATATGTATCTTGTGTATTTAAAAATCTCTTGCTTTTATTATTTTCCCTCTTTAAATACTTGAACCATGGAACTCTGGAATAGATATTGTCTAGAGATTCATACTTCATTTTTCATGTATGTGTGGATTCAGGCAGCTTTCTAAGCAGAGCTCATGAATTTGCATTCCCTATAAGTCCAATTTGTTGTCTTCCTGTATCCTATGGAGATTGTGTTAGAAATTAGTACAGATCTTTGTCTCATTTCCCCAAACCTAACATTTTATCTTACACTGTTAGCTGACTGTCAAGTAATGTTCACAGGGTGACACCTCTAGTTCCCTATGTGTTTAGACATGTTAACTGGGTGACAGGAAATTTCTGAGCCACTTCTGAGAAATAAGACTGCGTCGACTATATGTCAGGCAAATTGGATGCACAGTGATCCCAGATAGTCAGTCAGTATATAGGTATTTGACCTAAGAAAGAATTTTCTTCCTTTCTGGGGAGGAGCAAGGGTAGCCACAGTGGCAAAACACTCTGACACCTCTGTTTCTCAGCCTCAGCAGTATTGACATTTTGGGTCAGGCAGTCCATTTGTTGTGGAGGCTGTCCTCTGCATTGTGGGACTTTCAGCAGCATCTCTGTCCTCTACACAGTGAACACTAGTACTCTCCACCCTGAGTTGTGACAACCAAAAATGTCTCCAGGCATTATATGTTTCCTGGTAGGTAATACAACCCCCAGTTAATAACTTCTAATCTGCATTTATGACTGCATCTTTGCATTTTTTATTATCTACTGAAGACATGTTCTTGGTAGGTGGATTGTAAATTTTAATTATTTTAGTAACTCCAGAAAGGCTATACCAATTTACATCCCTAACAACAAAGAGGGATATTGCATACTCAATGCTGAATTTCGTCAGTATTTTTAATCTTTCATCAATCTGATGGATGAGAAATTAGCCTTTTAATTCATCGTAAGATGGGAAGAGGTTGGATACATTCTAATTTTTATTGTATATTTGTACATCATCTTTTGTGCATTACTTGCTTTTATTCTTTGCTCATTTTTCTGGAGGTATTACCGTATATACTCGAGTATAAGCCAAGCTTTTTCAGCACAAAATTTGTGCCAAAAAACCCGAACTTGGCACAAATTTTGTGCTGGAAAAACTCAGCTTATACTCAAGTATATACGGTAATTTGGATATTTATACGATGATAGGATTGCTTTTCATTGTTAAAATTTTTTTCATTTTTTACATGTTTAAAATACACTTTTTCTTTATAGTTTCTGGATTTTATAGATAGCTTTATGGCCTGGTTTCTTAGTAGATTGAATCTTTTGAGATGTCATAGAAGATAGTCAATAGATTTGTTTGTTTGTTTGTTTTTGCAGTTTTTGGCCCAGGCTGGGTTTGAACCTGCCACCTCTGGCATACGGGGCCGGCGCCCTACTCCTTTGAGCCACAGGTGCCACCTCTACTCAATAGATTTTTAAATGACATGAGATGTTGTACACATTTGGGTGCAGGACACAATTATAAGAGGGTCCTTAACTAAAAAATGCAGTTAATGCAACCTGGTCCTTTGTACCTTCAATGAATCCCCAACAATAAAAAAAAAAAAAAAAAAAAATGAAACAATGTAGAAGAAAGTTGGTACTTTTTCAAGGAAAGAGAGGATGTACATATGTATTTGTGATTGTACACATGTGTGTGGACATGGGCACAGAAGAGCAGAGGGCTAAAGACTGAGCTGTATGTCTACATTTGCCAGGCATTGGAAGGACATTGAGATGCCAATTAGTATAGTTTCTTAGAATATAGCTGAAAACTCAAAGAGGAAAGTGACTTTAGATTGGTAGAAGGTTCACCTCACATCACCCCAGCTAAATTCTATAGAGTTGAACAAGTGATGAGTGTTAAAGGACTAAATACATACTAAACTTCTAACAGTGAATGAAATAGAGTAAAGAGATTTCATTTTTACTGTTTTACATATTTCTGTATTATTTGAATTTTTATAAAAAAACATGCATTATTTTATAATTAAAAAAAAAAGAAGTTAGAGATGAAAACTCAGAAAAATGGCTCAGTTAAGGATATGAACATGGGAGGTTTAGTAATGTGGGATTTGGGAGATCCAGGTATAGAGACCCTGGTTTATATGGATTAACTGTTAAACTTTTTTACTTTTCTGTTTTTATCAAGGGATTTATAGTGTTCCTTGATATCATCATATTTTCTTTTTCTGGCTTTTAGGTCTCTGTCTTTGTTTTTGAAAGGATCTTTGCCTTTCCCTTCAGATCAAAGAAGCAGATAATAAGAAATATATATCTAGGGCAAAATTCCCATCGTTTGTTCTGTGGACTGCTGAGATGGGTGAAGTTCTATATTAGCCTGTTCAGGCTGCCATAACAGAACACCACCAACTGGGTGGCTTAAACAACAGACATTTATTTTCTTACAGTTCTGGAAGCTAAACACACCGATCAAGGTACCATTAGGACTGGTTTATGGTGAGGCTTCTCTTCCTGGCTTGTAGTTGGCTGCCTTGCTCCTGTATCTTCACATGGCTTTTCCTCTGTGCACGCATACTCCTGGTACCTCTTTCTTGTGTGACATGGACACCAGTCCTCTTGGGTTAGGACCTGACCCTTACAGTTTTGTTTAACCTCAGTTACCTCTATAAGAGCCCTATTTCCAGTCAATTCAAGGGTTAGAGCTTCCACACATTAACTTTGGGGCATAGAGAACCCAATTCAGTCCATAATAGGGTCCCCAGAATTCCTTTGTGTGGTCCATAAAATCAGAAATGTTTTATTGATAACAGTAAGATGTTGTTTGCCTTTTATAATTTGTAGACATTTGTACTGGCAGTGTAAAAAGAATGAGAGATAAAACAAATGCCTTCTCATAAATGGACGCTGTGGTACCCAACTGTATTCCTGGTTATTAGCTTCTCCAATGCTACATATTTGCATGAAGAAAAAAAGAGGGGCCTGTTAAAGGGTTATTAAATATTCTAAAAATTTCTCAGTTTTAATTTATAATATAATAAATATTGGTAACCCATATAAATGAAACCTCTTTGAGTCCTCAATTTTTAAAAGTATAAATGGACCCTTAACTCAAAAAAAAAAAAAAAATTCAAGGACTACAGATGTAAGGGAAAGGTATGGTTTGTTAAAGTAAATTTGTATATTTCTTAGTCTTGCCTTAGAAAGCAAGTAGTTCTTTTATAATTAGAGGAAATAAACCTTTGTTTTTGGAAAGTAGGTCAAGTTTCTGTATTTCTCTTTAATAAAAAAATTGCGGCTTCAAATTTATGTATATTCAGTATTGATTGTATGACTCTTTCCTCCCAGCCCTGCTTTCTCCACCCTTTGGTCTTGACTTCTGGTGAGAGGAGGCAGGGGTGGTTTACTTAGCTCTCACCCATTTATTTATTCAAATGCCAATCTAGTTGATGAGTGGTAGGTACAATTCCTTTCTCATGTGTTGGTGAGGAAACAACATATAAAATGTATTTAGTGCTGTACAAATCAATATAGAGGATTTTAACAGAATATTTTACAAGATGTAAAAGTGACATTTCTTGGAAGCAGATTTTTGAGCTCTTGAAGTAGATGCGTGAAATGACGGAGAGGAAAGGAGGAGTATGTATAGAGCAGAGGTTGGCAAACTTTTATTGTAAAGACCAGGCAGTAAATATTTACTATGGGCATTACTGACCACATAGCATGTACTCAGCTGAGCTGGGGTAGTGTGAAAGCAGCCATAGGCAATAATTAAACAAATGAGCATGACTGTATTTCAACAAAGTGTAAAAATGATTCTTAGCTCTCAGATCATACAAAAACAGGCAGTGGACCCTATTTAGCCTGGGAACCCACAGTTGTCTGACCTCCGTCTGGTACAGGAGGTTAGCAAGCTGGCAGTGGGAGATGAGTACCGTTTGTGGCTGAAGACTGGAAGATGCCTGCCATGTTGATTTCAGACAAGGCTGCAGGAAAAGTGAGTTTGTATTAACAGTCATTCTAACTGTGGATTTATAAGTTTGGTTAATCTTTTCAAGGAACTACTCGTGGTTTGTTAATTTTCTCTATTGTTTTATTCTTTACATTGATTTTTGCTTTTATATTATTTCCTCAATGTAGTTCTTTTGGGTTTTCTTTGCTCTTTTTTTCCTTAACTTCTTAAGATAGAACCTTAGGAAATCTATTTTCCCCTAAAATAAGCACTTAAAGGTATTACTCTTCTCCTACAAACTTTTATAGGTATTTTCCATGTATTTTATTTATATCTTTCATTGTATTCCATATGAAATATTTTCAATTATTTTTTCCTCCATGGATTATGTAGATGTGTTAGTTTTAAACATTTGAAGTTTGGGATTTTTCTCAATATCTTACTATTAATGATTTTTAATTTATTTCAGTTGTGTTCTACACATTCTGATTGGTTTGATCCTTTTACATTTATTTTGACATATCAGCGTGTAGTCTCAAATTAGTGAAGGTACCACATGGATTTGAAAAGAATGTATATTCTGCAGTTGGGTTGTAGCATTCTAAACTGTCGGTTAGGTCAAGGTGGTTGATAGTATTGTTCAGATCTTCCAAGTCTTTACTGATATTTTTTCAGACTGGTCTTGGTTCTTCTATCAAGTGCTAAGAGATGAGTATTATGATCTCCAACACTAATAGCGTATGTTTTCCTGTAATTTGATCACTTTTTCTTTATGTATATTTTAAAGACTATTGTTTTTAAAGCAATTTTAGGTTCCCCTTTTATTTATTTATTTATTTAGAAGCAATTTTAGACCCAATTTTAACAAAAGTGCGAGGAAGGTACAGAAATATCCCAATGGGACTTTTATATTCTACAAGTACTTTGTTTCTGCTTAAAGCAGTGGTTCTCAACCTTCCTAATGCCGCAGTGTATTTTCACTGTTAAAAAGGGGTCATGTCCCACAGGTTGAGAACCGATGGCTTAAAGTTTCCATATCTATCAAAATGCAAAGGCTTTTTGCAGGATCAACACTTTTAGTCCGTAAAATGTGTGTGGGATTGGATCTCCCATTTTTTTTTTTTTTTTTTTTTTTTTTTTTTTCACTAAAATTAATTTTTTGCCTGGGTTATTTGGTTTTGGATCTCCAATTTTTTTTTTTTTTTTTTTTTTTTTTTGAGACAGAATCTTACTTTGTTGCCTTGGGTAGAGTGCTGTGGCATCGTAGCTCAGGAATATAAATGTTTTGGTTGCATACATTGTTTTTGTACTGTTTGGGTCAAAGTTATATTTGTACCCATTACTTAGATAGTGTGCATTTTAACCAATAGGTATGAATTTATCCACTTCCTCCCCCATCACCTACTTGATTTTTGGTGAGTGTTCTATGGGTGCACATAAGTTGATTAGTTCCATGTGGTATTTGTTTTTTCGTTCTTGTGATAGAAAAATGGTCTCTGGTTCTATCCAGGTTAATACAAGAGGTATTGGAACACCAATTTTGTTATGGCTGAGAATACTCCATGGTATACATATGCCACATTTTATTAATGAATATATTTTTCAGGTCTATCATTGTAGGCTGTGATAATGGGAGACCTTGAATGCTAGGTAACAGGAGTATACAATCTTTATGGAAAGCTATGGGAAAGAACTGTTGAGTGGTGAAGAGGGGCATGAAATTGTGAAATGGGATGTGGGGAATTGTTGAGCAGGATGTGCTGTGTAGGCTGACCAGGGATAGGCATTAGACATGCTGCCAAAGTGCTTCACACTTGGCCTGCTATCAGTATGGGGTATAATGATAATTTTGAAAACGTGAACGAAGTGCTGGTCTGATGGACATTAGAGAGAAAGAATTACCAGAAGATGTTACTGGATTGAATATAGGAAGAGCAGAAGGAGAGCTGACTTAAGCTGTTTTAAGAACCAAGAGAACTGGTAAAATGGTAGTACATTTGCCCATGATAGCAGGGTATTTAGTAGTGACTGAGTGATAGAGATAAAAGTTTTTCTCTTTGGCTCATTTGATTTTGGGTGTTTCTTGGATACCCACATGTGGGCACCATATAGGCAACATTGAGAATTTCAGGGTTGTTAAAAGACAATAATAGTTTCTGTTGTGTTTTATTATACACATACTATGAAACACTTGTTTCTGAAATAATATTGGGATGAGATTTTATATGTGTCTCAACTTAGATGTTACCCTCAAGTATAAACTCTCCTAAATTATTCAATCTAAAGTAATTATCTCCAATTTTCCTTTCCTCTGTGTAGAAGGTAAACTAAAGGAGAGTGGGACTTTCATCTCTTTTGTTCACTGCTGTATCCCCAGCACTGGGGTACAATGTCTAACATATATTGTGCTCTTAAATATTTGCTGATTGAATGACTCTGCCTCTTACCCAAAAAAAAAAAAAAAAAAAAGATAGATACTGAATAAAAGAAAGAAAATGTTTTATAATTTGATTTTTAAAAACCTTATTAACGTTTAACATCATTTTAAGTCACAAGGCTAAACCCCTGTTTATCATTCCTCCCACCCCTCCCCCCAGTAATATACGTGTCACCATATGGAGATGATGGTTATGTGTGACCATAAATTAGTGCATCTTTTACATGATCATAACTTTGCTTTCCAAAAACTAGAATTACTCATTAAAACCCCTAGGCACATATGATGGTTGTTCACTACTTGATTTTAAAAGGTAATATGTAATTTAGAAATACAATAAAAAGATAAAAATAATTTTATAGTTAACTTTATTATCTATTCTTTGGTGCCCTTAAGAGGTACAAAGAGGTGGTAAAACTATCTTTGTCCATTAACAGTGTGAAGTAGATAGGACTGCACATAGAAAAAAATAGTAACACAAATACTTGATAAAGTATGTATATACCAGTTTTATTTATTTATTTATTTATTTAATTTATTTTTTGAGACAGAGTCTCACTATGTCGCCCTCAGTAGAGTGCTATGGCATCACATCTCAAAGCAACCTCAAACTCTTGGGCTTAAGCAATTCTCTTGCCTCAGCTTCCTGAATAGCTGGGACTACAGGTGCCTGCCACAATGCCCAGCTATTTTTTGGTTGCAGTTGTCACTGGTGTTTAGCAGGCCCAGGCTGGGCTCAAACCCACCACCTTTGGTGTATGTGGCCAGCACCCTACTCACTGAGCTATGGGTGCCAAGCCAATATATGCCAATTTTAACTGTTAGCTAAAGTAATTTAATCTTTGCTTTGTTTTGGGCTGCAGTAGACTGCCATCTTTAACACACATAAAATCTGTATTGGAATTTAAAATCCTATCTGAGTATCCTGCTCTATAGTGTTTTAGAGACTTAGAACAGCTTGGGTTTAATAGTTCTCAATACCTGCTTTCCAACACAGTAGAATCACTTTTTGGGAAAGAACTAAATACTTGCAGTTTAGGTCTTATGTTTAATTTTTAGCTGTTTAAATGCAGACTTTCTGTAACACCCTAGTGTTTTCTGTTACCTTCTGGCAAAAACAGAGAAAGAAATTATACAGCAGAATGATGCAACAGAAGTGGTTTTCCTCCAATTACAGAGACTAATCTAGTATTTTTACTGATTTGTTTCAATTTTCCTTATTTTTGTTCTTACCTCCAAACCTGTACCTAATTCCTTGTATTAATAATCTGGTTTATCCCCTCCTCCCCATACAATTGATATTACTCTTTGCTTTGCATAGGAAGATTTGTAATGTCCTCTGACCAGTTTAACAATCTTCATTTTCTTAGAACTTTTAACCATTGTAGCATTGTTGAATTAGAGCAGGTTCGTTAATTACACGAATTAATTTTTCTTTTAAGAGGCAGGATCTTGCTCTGTCACTCAGCTAGAGTACAGTGGTGTGATCATAGCTCACTGCAACCTCCAACACCTGGACTCAAGTGATCGTAGCATCTCAGATTCTTGAGTAGCTGGAACTACAGGCATGCACCACTACTGCCTACTAATTTTTTATTTTCTATAGAGATGTGGTCTCTGTTGACCAGGCTCATCTTGAATTCCTGGCCTCAAGTGATCCTCCTGTCTTGGACTCCAAAAATGCTAGGATTACAGCCACGAGTCACCATACTCAAGCCCTAGTTTTTTTAAATGTTGTATTCCTACTCTGTGCCAAATTTAAAATATCCATTTGGAGTTTACAGTTTAGTGAGTAATAAATATATAGTCATACAACATATATGTAAATAAAAGTTGTTAAAAATGCTATGAATCAAATGTAGAAAGTGCTGTGAAAGTATAATGGAGGGCTGGTATAGATTATTGGGGTAAGATAAATACAGTTTTATCTAAGTTTGAACAATGAATAGGAATTGGATAGGTGAAGAAGATATCAGGGCTGGCTCACAGCAGAGGATACCTGTAGGAAATGTCTTGGAGGGAGGAAAAAAGATTGGGGAATAAGAGGAACTTAAGAAAGACCAGTGTGTTGCTGGGTGCGGTGGCTCATACCTGTAATCCCAGCAGCTTCCAGAGGCTGAGGCAGTGGGATGCCCACAGCCTGAGTCCAAGGTCGCAGTGAGCTTTGATGCCATTGTGCTCTGCTCACAGCGTAGGTGGGAGTCTTTCTCAACAACCACCTCCCCCCTAAAAGCAAAGAAATAGAAAATAAGCAAGGAAATAAAAATAAAGTTAAATGAAAGAAAGACAGACAGACCAGTGTGGCTAAAACACTATATTTTGAGGATAGTGGCTGTGCTGTGAGTTCTAGATTTATATAAATAAGATAAAACCCCACAGAATGGGCATAAACAGGAATAGGATATCAAATTTGTATTGTGTGGATTCATGATTTTTTTAAAAAAATAGATTAGGTGGGACTTGGTTAGGTGGGATTAGGTTGGTAGTTGAGTATATAAAGTGTGAGAGTAGAAAAGTTTTCAAGAGTGGTCTAGGTTTGGGAGAGCAGTGGGGTGAATGGAGGAGTTTAGTTTAGAACCTAGTAAAGAGGTGAATGCTATAGCTGTGAGTTAGAAGTGAGCACAAAAGAGTAGGAACACTCCTTCAAGAATAAGTTGTCTCTAAAATAGATGATTTTATACTGCATCTATAAATTAGTAATACTGAAATTCACTAGACTAGGCTTTTCAGTTTTTATCTCTTTAAAATAAATGTAATAATTGATCTGAGCCATTAAAAATTTAGTTTTAGTAGTTGATATACAGATTGTTAACAATTTACATAAGTTTATAATCTGCCTTTTTTAAAAAGGAGCAAGAAGTAAAAATGGATATAAAAAGTACTCTGGATTGACTTCTTACTGTACTTTTTTTTTATTTTGTCTTAAAACTTTGAATTTTAGCAGTAATATCTTCTTAGAAGCAGAATAAGAATTAAAAAACAATATGAAAGTACCTAAAATATCCTGAATATTTGTTACTGAAACAGGAGGATACAACAGATAATTAAAGGAATGTGTGATGCCCAACTAAGGGGAAAAAACCATGATGGTTGCTATCATTCATTAAAAAGATGGCTGCCAAGTAGAAGGAAAATTAAATTTGGGTTGATTACATTAGATTAATCAAACACTTCCACAACATTTACCATGTGCTGGACACGTTTAGTAACTTAAAATATTAAACATTTATTCTTTTAACAATTCTTGACTAGTTACAAGTATTATCTCACTTTTGGGTTGTGTATAGGCAGATGTAGATAGCTGAAACTTGGTTAATTTATGTCACTAGTGTGTGAGGCTTTATTGTATTAATATTCCAGAGTTTACCAATCCATTCTATTATTGGTGAGCATTATGTATTGTTCTATTTTTTCTCTTATAAATATCGCTGGGATGAACATTCTTCTTTATGTCTTATTGTACATATGCAAGAGACTTTCCCCGAGGTAGTGATGGTTCTCTTTATTACTGGTCCACTGGTAGAATTCTAAAGACTAAGAGTGCCCAGATATATTTCCCAGCCAGACTTCCCTCGGAGGTCTTGCTCTGGCCACAGAGCAACAGTTTCCATATCTTTTCAATTATAATGTCTTCAAACAGCACCCATAAATTTACCCGGATTTTTCAGAACACCTAAGACATTGTATGAAGAAATAATTCTTAGTTTGCCGAGAGTTTTACCATAAATGGGTGTTGAACTTTGTCAGATGCTTTTTGTGGATCTATTGGGGGTGTTTATATGTCCTTAAAAATTTTTGATAAATTAATTAGATTGATTTTTTTTTTTCCTGAGTCTCAGTATGTTGCCCCAGTAGAGTGCCGTGATGTCACAGCAGCTCACAGCAACCTCAAACTCTTGGGCTTAAGGAGAAACTCTTGATTCTCCTGCCTCAGCCTCCCAAGTAGCTGGGACTACAGGCGCCTGCCACAACGCCTGGCTATTTTTCAGATGCAGTTGTTGTTGTTTAGCAGGCCTGGGCCAGGCCGGGCCAGACCGAATCTGCCAGCCTTGGTGCATGTGGCTGGCACCTTACTCACTGAGCTATGGGTGCCTAGGTATGATTTTTATTTTTGTAAAGCAATCTTACATTTCTTGAATATACCACTTAATCATGGTTTGTTACCTTTTTTATGTATAGCTGGATTCAGTTTGATATTTTACATCTGTATTCATGAGACTGATTTTCTTTTCTGATAATAACAGAACAGATTCTGGTATTAGGGTTCTGCTTGCCCAAAAAAACAAGTTAGGAAGAATCCCTCTTATGTTTTCCTGAAAATGTGGATGATTGCTCTTTTTACTTCCTTACATGTTTGATGGAACTTAACCTGTAAAGCTGGCTAGGCGTAGAGTTTTGTTTTGTTTTTAGTTACAGATAGATTTGTTTAATATATATAGCTTCTTTCTTTTTGTAGTTGTTTTAGTAATTTGTATTTTTGGAGAGATTTTTTTCCATTTTATCTGAGTTACTTATCTGATTTGTATAATGTCCAGAACATTATGTTTATAGAATTTTTAGTGACATCCTTTCTTACATTTATGATTTTGGTAATTTGTGTTTTGTAATTTTTCTTGATTAATCTCTTTAAATTTTATGCAGTTTTTATCTTTTAGTTTTAGTTCTTTCAGTTGTCCATTTTTGTTCCATTAATTATGCTATTATCTTTATTTTTAGCTCATACTTACGATTTTAAACTTTTTTGTTGTTGTTGTTGCAGTTTGGTCAGGGCCGGGTTTGAACCCACCACCCTCGGTATATGGGGCTGGCGCCCTACTCACTAAGCCACAAGTGCTGCCCGATTTTAAACTTTTATTTTAAAATAGAATCATTTAAAATATGAATATGGCTTTTGATTTATTCAACTAATTATGATATGTCATATTTTTTAATCATGTATTTTCCAATTTCCATTGCACTTTCCTCTTGGACTGTAGGTTATTAAGAGGTGTGCTGTTTATTCTTCATCTACTTGGGACTTTTTAAGATATCCTAATGGCTTCTAATTTAATTCCATGGTAGTGCAATAACATACTTTAAGATTTCAATTTTGGCTCGGCGCCTGTAGCTCAAGCCACATACACCAGAGCTGGTGGGTTCGAATCGAGCCAAATAACAATGACAACTACAATCAAAAAGTAGTGAGGGGTTGTGGCTGACACCTGTAGTCCCAGCTACTTGGGAGGCTGAGGCAAGCCTGAGTTGGAGGTTGCCGTGAGCTGTGACGCCATGGCACTCTACCCAGGGCAACAGCTTGAGTCTCTGTCTCAAAAAAAATTTTTTTTTTCTTTTCAAGATTTCAACCTTTAGAAATATATTATCTTTTTTAATACAGTGGCTGACCATATGGTCTATCTTGAATAATATTCATGTGCACTTGAATGTATATTTGCTAGTTATTAGACATGATTTTCTACTAATGTCAATCAGGACAAGCTAGTTATCAATGTTGATCAAATTTTCTATTTCTGTAGTGATTATTTTGTCTAATTGTTCCATCAGTTATCAAGAAAGGGGTATTCAAATCTCTAATTATAAGTATAAATTTTTCTATTTTTCCTTTATGTTCTGTCAGTTCTTATATCATTTTGAAACTCAGTTGTTATTTGCATAAACATTTATGATTCTGTTCCTTCCTGGTGAGTTGGCTCTTTCATCATTATGAAACTTCCCTTTCAATTTTTGGTTACATTCCTTGTCTAAAAGTCTACTGTTGCTGATATCTATTTATTTGAGACAGGGTCTCACTCTGTCACCCTGGGTAGAATGCAGTGGCATCATATTAGCTCACGGCAACCTCTTAATTCCTAGGCTATAGCAATTCTCCTGCCTCAGACCCTTGAGTAGCTGGGACTACTGGCACACATCACCATGTCCAGCTAATTTTTTCTATTTATGGTAGAGATGGTGAAGGGGTCTTTCTTTTGTTTTGGCTGGTCTCCAACTCCTGACCTCAAACAATCTTCCTGGGCCCACCTCCCATAGTAGGATTAGAGGCATAAGCCACCATGTCCATTAACTTTTGTTAATATTTAGATTGTTTTCTTATGCTTATTATTTGCGGAATATATTCTTTTCCATTTTAAAAACTTATAACCTATTTGTATCTTTATATTTTCACTACATCTCTTATTGCGCGTATAGTTTAGGTTTGCTTTTTGTCTCCTAGTCTTTGCCTTTTGTAGTAGTGTTTTAGCCAATTTATATTTAATGTAATTCTTGATTTGGTTGAGCTTAGGGAACCTGTTGTTCTTTGTTCTTCTTCTACTTGCTTTCCTTCTTTTGGATTACCAATGTTCTTTTATTAGAATACTAAAAATTCCTTTGCTAACATTTTAGCTGTATTTTTTATATTTTCAGATTCCTTTATGAACTTTTAAACACTATCTTTTTTTTTGGTTTGTTTTGTTTTTTTGAGACAGAGCCTCATACTATTGCCCTGGGTAGAGTGTCATGGCATCACAGCTCAAAGCAACTTCCCACTCCTGGGCTTAAGCGATTCTCTTGCCACAGCCTCCCCAAGTAGCTGGGACCACAGGCACCTGCCATAACGCCCAGCTATTTTTTGGTTGTAGTTGTTGTTGTTTGGCAGGCCCAGGCTGGAGTCAAACCCACCAGCTTTGTGTATGTGGCTGGTGCCTTAGCCACTTGAGCTACAGGCGCTGAACCTAAACACTACCTTTTTGGGGTATTTTTTAAGGGATTGCTCTAAGGATTATATGTAGTTTCTGTTTTTTTTTTTTAAAGACAAGAGTCTCACTTTGTTGCCCTCGGTAGAGCACTGTGACATCACAGCTCACAGCAACCTCCATTTCTTGGGCTTAAGTGATTCACTTGCCTCAGCCTCCCGAGTGGCTGGAACTACAGGTGCCTGCTACAACTCCTGACTATTTTGTTGTTGTTGTTGCAGTTGTCATTCCTGTGTTAGCTGATCAGGGCGGGGTTCGAACCCGCTACCTTCAGTATATGGGGCGGGCACTCTACCCACTGGGGCACAGATGCCACCCTTTATGGAGGTTTAACATATAAATTTATTTATGGTTAATATCATACTACTTCATGTAAAATGTAAGAGCCTTGTAAGAATATAATTCTATTAATACCTATCCATCCTTTGTGGTACTATTGTAACGTATAATTAACATTTGCTGTATTATAAATTCCACAATATGTCATCTTTTCATATAAAGTCACTTGTCTTTTAAAGAAATTAAAAGAATGAAAAACATAGTCCTTCTTATTTGCCCTCATATTTATGATTTCTTTCTTTCTTTTCTTTTTTTTTTTCTTTTTTTTTTTTTGAGACAGAGTCTAACTCTGTTGCCCCAGACTAGAGTGCTATGGCATCATAGCTCACAGCAACCTCAAACTCCTGGGCTTACCAGATCCTCTTGCCTCACCCACCCAAGTAGCTAAGACTACAGGGCCCTGCCACAGTGCCCAGCTATTTTTTTTTTTTTTTTTTTTAGAGATAGGTTCTCACTGTTGCTCAGGCTGGTCTTAAGCTCCTGAGCTCAAACAACTCACCTGCCTTAGCCTCCCAGAGTGCTAGGATTATAGGTGTGAGCCCTATGCCCAGCCATATTTATGATTTGTACTTTATCTGGCATCATTTCTCTTTAGCCTGAAAATCTTTGTTTAGCATTTCTTATATATTTGTTCTGTAACAGATTCTCTCAGTATTTAGGTGTTTAGTCATCTCAGAGAGTTTTTAATTTTGCTTTCATATTTTCGAAGGGTATTTTTGCTGGATGTAGAATTGTGGGTTGATAGGTTTGTTTATTTTCTTTAGACACATGGAGGTAATCATTCCTTTAATTTCCTGCCTCCGTTGTTACCATTGAGAAATCATTATCATTTAAATTGTTTTCCTGTATGTGATTCCTCAGGCTAATTTAAAGATTTTCTCTTTATCTCTTTGTTTTTTTTTAACAGTTTGACTGTGATTTGATTTTATAGGTTTTTCTGTGTTTATTCTCAGTGGGGTCTATGAGATACTTGGATTTAACAGGTTTTTATTTTCCCACTGAATTTTGGAAATTTCAATTATTACTCACTGAAATACTATTTCTGCCCCCTAATCTCTCTCTTCCCTCCTTCTGGGAATCTAATTACATGCTTGACACTGCCAACAGGTTACACGGGCTGTGTTTTTATTTCCTCCTCAATCTTTTCTCAAAGTTTGTTCTTCAATTTTAACTTCGAGTTCACTGACCTGTTTTTCTACCATCACAAATCTACCAGTGGCTCGGTGCTAGGGTACCAGCCACATACCCTGGGGCTTGTGGGTTCAAACCCAGTCTGGGCCAGCTAAACAACATGACAACTACAACAAAAAAATAGGCATTGTGGTGGACGCCTGTAGTCCCAGCTATTTGGGAGGATGAGGCAAGAGAATTGCTTAAGTCCAAGAGTTTGAGGTTGCTATGAGCTGTGATGGCACTGCACTTTACCAAGGGTGACATAGTGAGACTGCCTCAAAAAAAAAAAAAAAAAAAGATTTGTTGTTGAACTATCTAGGTCTTGAATTTCCATTTACTTCTTTTTTATAGTTTCCATTTGTTACCAGTATTTCTCATGTGTTTACGCAAAGTATCATTTTAAAAAATCCTTAAATATACAATAGAACCTCTGTTAGTTAACCACCTAAGATACTGAAACAAACTGGTCAACATATAGAGGTGGAAAAAAAACATACAGAAGTGAAGGACATAAGGAACCAGGCCTACTGTACTGATACATACATGTGGTGTATGTCTGGTCCATGAAAATTAGGTCAACTTAAGGAGGTGGTCAATGTAGAGAAGTAGTCATCTATGGAGGTTCAACTGTATTGATAGTAACTACTTTCACATCACTGGCAGTTAATTCCTTCTGAATCATTTTATAACATGTTTCTATTGACCACTTTTTTCCTTGAGTTACATTTTCTAGCTTTTTTTCATGTTTAGTAATTTTTCATTGTATACCAGATATTGTGGATAATAATATGGATGTTATTGTGAATTGTAATCTTTCCTGAAGAGTGATTTTTTTTGTTCTACTAGACAGGTAAGTTACCAGCTGGTAACCATACATTGAACCATACAGTGCAGCAGTTAAAGTGCTGGGTATTGAAATAAAGCCTACATTCTCACAAAAGCCTGTACACAAATATTCATTGCAACTTTGTTTGTAATAGCCAAGAACTGGCAACAATTGAAATGTACTTTAAGAGGTGAATGATGAGAAACAAACAAACAAAAAAAAACAACCTGTGGTATCACTATACATGAAGCAATAAAAAGGAATGAACTATTGATACATGCAACAAATTGGGTAGATCTTGAGGGCTTTATGTTGTGTCAGAAAAGTCAATCTATAAAGGTTTCGCACTCTGTGTATGCTTCAATTTATTCAACAAGGTGACAAAATTATAGAATAAGAAGACAGATACTGTTGCCAACGAGTTAGGGGGAAAAGGAGGATATAGTTATAAGCAGCAAGAAGGAATTTCTCTGTGGCGATAGAGCAGTGTATCTCCGTTATGGTGCAGTTATATGACTCTGTCCTACAGTACTCATAGAATCAGCAACAAAGACATAAGCAAAAAAAATGAGTACATTCAAAACTGGCAGAGTTCAAGCAAAGTCTATAGTGTAGACAATTGTATTGTGCCATTCAGTTTCCAGCTTTCATTGGCTCTGATCTACGTTCTCTAAGGCCTAATGTCTCCAGCCAGTAAGACTGCTGTTTTTCCTGTAGGTCCACCCTCTCAGTACATAACAGAAGTACTGGCAAGAGTTCCCTTCGTGGAAGGTCTTACAAGTGTATAAATTTCATCCAATACAGTTCCTTTCTTTCATTTGTCAGAAGCCCTACTTTTTCTGTCTTTGGTCACTTTCCAGTGTCTTTAAGCATTGTCTTTAAGTTTTTCATATTTTATCCAGAGCTTATAAATGTTACCTGTGGGCAAGTTAGTTCAATACAAGGTAGCGATCATTACTGAAACCAGAGCTCAACTAACTTTACTTTGAAGTAGTGCAAATTTCACGTTTGTAAACTTTTCAATAAAAAATTTGAAGGTAAAATATTATAGAAACTTTTAAGTAATACATAGTGAAGAGTACTACATAAGTAAAGAATTAAATGATAACTGAAAACATAAAAAATCAGAATCTGTAAATAGGAAGAAGCATAAACATACAAATGTAGCCAGAAACAAGTTTTAGGAAAAGATATAATACATCCTTAATAGGAACAGGAAAACATACTTAATCACCAGGGAGGACTTGAACTATCAAATCAGAACTTCATCCATTGTCTTTTGGAAATATTTTTCCATTTGATCTTAAAAGGTTGCATTTTCTTTCCTTTCCAGTTTTTCTGACCTTTATTATTATTATTGGGGAATGAAATGTCAGTCTAACTTCCTTATGCTTTTTTTTTCTTATTTGTTTTAGTTATTTGTATAATTGGCCTTAAATGAGGTGAGAGTGAAGAGACTAGAGCCATCTGTGGAAAACATCATTAACCCATTCCCTTGGAAGCTGCCCTCTGGAGCACTAGATTTGACCATATCTGTTTTGAGAATTCATTATGAACAAAGAGGTCTCCCAGGTAGGAATTGTAGCTCTGTTTTTAAAGAGTTTTCTCTTTACAAAAGTATGGAGAGAGTGTGATTATCTTTGACTGTTATTTTTATGGAAATAATGTGTTTGGTCTGGGAAGCTTCAGCATTCTTATAAAACGGATGTTGCCATTCCATTCCTAAGTAATAATGTTGAAAAAGTTGTAGATACACTTTATGAGCCATTTTAGTGTACATGAAAGTGACGCAGGCTTTAGATCTGACATCTTACAATGAAGCCCTCAAATCCGTACCTTAAATCTATACTCAGTTGAAAATGACAGCAAAAAGACTAATCAGCAAATCGAAGTCCCAGATTAGATTCATATATTTCTAACATATATATGTGGCCATTAATTATATATATATATATATATATGTGTGTGTGTGTGTGTGTGTGTGTGTGTGTCCATTTGGGCATTTTTACATTGTTACTGTTACTAAAGTTCATAAGCTAGCTGAAAATAAAACCAGGAACATGGCATTAATAATATGGTAGGTAGAAAAATAAACATACTCTAAGCCAAGACAGTAGATAGAAGGTTGAATAATTGGAAACTGGTAAACCAGTAAGGGGAAAACTTCAGGAGGAAGTTTTTTTAAATTAATAGATTTTTAATTAAATTATAACATATATAGATAAAAATTGCAAATTTTAAGGATATAACTTTTGAATGATCATATATTGAGTTATTTATACAAACGTTATCAAGGTTAAGATGTAGGACAGTACCAACAACCCTGAAATCCCCCTTTTCTTTCTGTCCCAGCTGCACACCTGCTCACTTTTAAAGGAGGGGACAGTTGTCACCATGGAGAATGGTAGACATCAACCTGGAGAGTGGGATTTTAAGAATCATAGAAGTTAAAGGCAGTAAAATTTAGTTGGCTGACAATACTTACAATAGGAATAAATAATGGGAAGAGTCTCAGTTGGTGGAGAGTTTTAAAGCATGATCTAGAGGTATAAAATTATTTGAGAATATTTTCATTTAATTTTTTTTACCTCTACCTCTCTTTAAAATTTCATCAGTTTCTGAAATAGACACAACTCCAGGTTTCTGGCTTTTATTAACTAGTGAAACATTTGTATTTACAAGTTGATTGTCCTTTATCCAAAATGCTTGAGACCAGAAGTATGTCATATTTCGTTATTTTTTTCAGGTTTTGGAATATTTGCATTATACGTGCTGGTTGAACATTAATGTGCATAATTCCCCAATGAGCTTTTCCTTTGAGCATCATCATATGGCTGCTCAAATGTTTCAGATTTTGTAGCATTTCAGATTTCAAATTTGGAATGCTCAATCTGTATTAACTTACGTTAACATCTGTTTCCACATGTACTGGCTCCCTCCACCATTGGTACGCTGCTGTTGTAAAACCAGTTACAAACCTAACAAGTAGTTACTAAATCGGTAGATTGAACGCCTGTAGGCCCGTTGCCCCATTTTATGAGTAATAAACTTTTTGTGACATTTGCTTTCTCTTTCTGTATTTACAGCAACTTCTCTTTCACAGTTGTGGTGATGATGATGATGAACTAGTTGCAAAGACAGTCATAATCCTTCCCTCTAAATTATTCAATACATGTCTCCCACTTAACCATAATAATCAAATTCAGGAAACTTAACATTGTTACTACTATTATCCAATATGTAGTTAGTACTATGATGTGGGACTTTGGAAATTCATGGATTTGTTACTGAGAACCGTTTCTGGGAGAACAAAACCTGTAAAGATTGTTTTCAGGAGGTAGTTTATTTAAATATGACAACAGCCTAGAATTACTCTAGGAATTAGATTCATAAAGGTAGTTTGGGTGTTACAGAAAGGAATTTATGTATGTGTGTGTGTATACACATTCTTGTGCATTTTAAAATAGTGTGGAATTTTAAATTGCACACAAACTTTATGGATACCCTGTGTGTGTATATCTGTGTGTGTGTGTGTGTGTGTGTGTCTGTGTAAACAAAAATATCACATAGGCCAGGCATGGTGGTTCATCCCTATAATCCCAGCACTTTAAGGGGCTGAGATGGGAGAATCACTTCAGGCCAGGAGTTAGAGACCAGCCTGGGCAACATTATGAGACCATATCGCTACAAAAAATTTAAAAATTAGCGGGGTGTGTTTGTATACACCTATAGTCCAAACTATACAGGGGGCTGAGATAGGAAGATTACTTGAGCACAGGAGTTTTGTTGTTGTTGTTGTTGTTGTTGTTGCAGTTTGGCCGGGGCCAGGTTCAGGTTCAAATCTGCCACCCTTGGTATATGGGGCCAGCGCCCTACTCACTGAACCACAGGTGCTGCTTGAGCCCAGGAGTTTGAGGGTGCCACTATAGTTCAGCCTGGACTAAGGCGTCTCTAAAAAAAGAAAGTTATATTTCTGTAAAATAATATATATCAATATATAATTTAAAACTCTGTATCCTTTCAGGCGGCGCCTGTGGCTCAGTGAGTAGGGCACTGCCCCATATACCAAGGGTGGTGGTTCAAACCTGGCCCCTGCCAAACTACAACAACAAAAAAATAGCCGGGCATTGTGGCGGGCACCTGTAGTCCCAGCTACTCGGGAGACCAGGAGAGGCAAGAGAATCGCCTAAGTTCAAGAGCTGGAGGTTGTGAGCTGTGATGTCACAGCACTCTACCGAGGGCAACAAACTGAGACTCTGTCTCTAAAAAAAAAGAAAAGCCATATCCTTTTATAAATGTGAGCGATGAAGATTGTATGTAGTTTCGTACTGTGATTTTTATCTATGCCTTTTACCCTTCAGCTGGCACAGGTGACTCTGAAATTCACTGGAGTTTTGCCTGACTTATCACGTTCTGAAGCCCTCAACTATAGTTTCACTGTTTTGACAAATTATTTTGACCCACTTAACTATATTACTTTGGTACTTGTGGTGCCTTATAACATTATAGATCAAATTTTAGTATATTTTTATTTTATTGGTTTAGATATGTGTATTTAACCAAGCTATATACTGAGGGAAATTGAACAACTTCTGATCTAGGACTGGATTCTTTATTTTCAATACTGGAGTAATTTTATGTAATAAATGTGGTTATTCGACTTTGGATAATCAACTGTGGGTTATCCATATCTAATGCTGATCTTTATTCTTTTCAAGCTCCAGCTTCTAGCTTTGTTTCTGCTCATTGTTATCTGCATCTATGGAAGAGATTGTTGGAAAGAGAAGGACATTGAAACGTTTATCACTTGGTTTTGTCCCAAATGACATAATTTGCTTTTTAAAGGAATAATCTCTTTGCTGAACTTTTATAATAGACTATTCTCTTGTGCACATGCAAGTAAATAACAAATACTTTATTTTTTTGTTTACACCAGTTAAACACAGCTTTTAATCAGAAATACCCACACAAGTTAGAATGAATTTTGGAAGACATGTGCAGTATACCTGCAGTAGCCTTATATCACTTTAAGATAACTGGAATCATATAGTTTTATAGATTTGTAAGGAAATGTTAAGGTTATATTTGCCAGTTAGTTTTAATAAGATAGCTACCAGAAATATGTATTGCATAGGCTATTTTTCCTGATTCACAAATTAACATACTAGAAATATTTTAACAAGGTAAATACATATATTTATTTTTTATCTTAAGTTAAATTTTAAATGAAGCCAGTATTAGTAACATAAAATACTGAGCTTTGGTTTTCCTCTTCCTATACATTTTTTCTTTTTTTTAATTTATTATTAAATCATAGCTGTGTACATTAATGCGATCTATGTATTTGCTAATAGGAAAAAATAAATACACTTTTATACTTTCTTCATAGTTACCCTTTACGTTTAGAAAAAATTAATGCAAGGAAAGAAAGCGTTGCCTCCTAATTTATAGAAAAGCTTTTAGTAGTAAACAACTATATTAAATATATTATTTTAAACATTACATACTTTTTATTTATTATTCATTTATTTTTTATTATTTTTTTTTAGACAGAGTTTCACTTTATCGCCCTCAGTAGAGTGCTATAGTATCACAGCTCACAGCAACCTCCAACTCTTGGGCCCAGGCGATTCTCTTGCCTCATCCTCCCAAGTAGCTGGGACTATAGGCGCCTGCCACAATGCCTGGCTTTTTTGGGTTGTTGTTGTTGTTGTTTGGCCGAGGCCGGGGTCGAACCTGCCACTCTTGATATATGGGGTGAATGCCCTACTGAGCCATAGGTGCTGCCCCCATTACATACTTTCAGACTTTAAATTACCAAGTCCTTGATACTGTCTTTATTATTAACATAATAAATTTTGAAGATTTCACACAGGATTTTCTTTTATAAAAAGCACTTTATGATAAGCCTAGTATTTTATAGAATCAATAAAATTAAATGATGAAATGATGTTTAACTCATTGATTGCTTTAAATCCATTTCTTTGCCTTTGCTGGAGCTGGGTTTGAACCTGCCACCTCCAGCATATGGGGGCTGCACCCTACTCCTTTGAGCCACAGGTGCCAGTCCTGCCTTTGGTTTTTATTCCTGGCCATAATAGTTAAGATGTTGGCAGGTCATTATAAGGCTTAAGGGGCAAGGCCTTTTCTCTGGGCTAGGCATAACCACTATCTGAGTTTTGGTCCCTGGATCTGTGTATTTAGGGGGAATTTTTGTTTCCAGATATTTAAGGAAGTATCTTTATTTAGTCATTAACTTCAAAATATCCAGTTTTCAACAGAAAATTAAGAGACATGAAAAGAAACAAGGAAGTATGGCCCATATATAGGAAAAATAGCAACGAATTAAAATTATCCTTGAGGAGGCTAGACATTAGAATTATTAAATAAAGCTGAAAAAGTAGATACGTTGAGCATCATTAAAATTAAATACTTGTGTTCATCAATAGGCAGTATAAAGAAAGTGAAAAGAGAAACTATAGAATGGAAGAAAATATGGGGAAATCATATATCTAATAGTGGTCAGTTTACCAAATACAAAGAATTCCTGCAACTAAGCAATAAATAAATAATCCAATTAAACATACAACTTGGGCCGGGTGTGGTGGCTCATACCTAGCATTCTGGGAGGCTAAGGCAATTGGATCCCTTGAGTTTAGGAGTTCAAGACCCGCTTGAGCAAATGCAAAACCCCGTCTCTAAAAATAGCCAGGCCTGAAGTCCCAGCTAGTGGGGAGGCTGAAGCAATAGGATCACTTGAGCACAAGAGTTTGAGATTGCTGTGAGCTATGATGCCAGGGCACTCTACCCAGAGTGACAAAGTAAGACTCTGTCTCAAAAAATAAATACATAAACAAATAAAATAATACAAAAATAAAAATCATAGCAAGAAAGCATATGTGGTCCGACTATTAAGTTCATGAATTTGCCACCATGCACTTATGTTGGGCAGTACTTACTGTACAACAACTTGGTAAGGTTTCAAAACTTGGTATATCAATATCTCACAGTTATGTTCACGTAGACATAAAGCAGACATAATTAGTGTTGTGTGGTTTTGTGTGCCTTCACGAGAATGTTGGACCTTGAATCACAGCACTGAATAACCATTTGTAAATTTCTTGTTAAACTAGGCAAGCATAGAATGTTAGTCATGTTAGTCCAAAGTTTATGGGGATAATGCCGTGAAGAAAATGGCAGTGTACAAATGGATTAAATGTTTTTCTGAGGAGAGGGAAAGCATCACCTACAAAGAGAGGTCAGGGCGGCCAGTAACAAATAGAACTGATGAAAACATTGCAAAAATGTATCAAATTGTGTGTCAGCATTTTTAGCTGACTGTGAGAAGCTTAGAAGACAAAGTAGAACAAGTAAATATCAATAGAGAAACAGGAAAATCTTAACTGAAAATCTTAGCCAACAACTCACAGCTCTTGCATCACAACAGTGCACCAGCTCATGTGGCACTGTCAATGAGAGAGGTTTTAGTCAAAATAGCTGTATTAGGACTATTTGTTTCAACTGATCTGGCCCCTCAATGACATTTTTCTATACCCAAAGATAAAGGAAATATGGAAAGGAAGTCATTTTGATGACTTTCAGAACATCAAGGGTAATACAATGACAGCTTTGCAGGCCATTCCAGACAAAGAGTTCCAAAATTGCTTTGATGGTACATTGCTTCCCAAAGGGAAGTTCAGTGGTATTTTGCAAATCACTGGGAGTTGTGGCGGGCACCTGTAGTCTCAGTTATTTGGGAGACTGAGGCAAGAGAATCACTTAAGCCCAAGAGCTTGAGGTTGCTGTGAGCTATGACACTACAGCACTCTACCAAGGGTGACATAGTGAGACTCCGTCTCAAAAAAAAGTATTTTGCAGTTTCACTAGGATGAGTTTGCAAACTTAATTGTCAGAACTTGTATACCCAATTTAAAAATGGGGGAAAGAGTTTGTAGAGATAAGAAAATTCAAGTACACTCTTGACAAGAATGTAAATTAGTGCAGCCACTATAGAAAATAGTACAGAGGTTTCTAAAGAAATTAAAAATACAATTACCATATGACCCTCTAATCTCTCTCCTAGGTGTATGGACAAAGGAGATGAACTTACTATCTCGTAAAGATATCTGTACTCCTGTGTTCATTGCATCATTGTTCACAGTAGGAAAGACAGAGAACAACCTAGGTGTTTGTCAGCAGACAAATGGATAAAGAACTGTGGCATATATTAATATATACAATGGTATTCCATTGTATATATATTTTATTCAGCCCTAAAAAATGAGGAGAGCCTGCCATTTGCCACAAAATGGGTGAACCTTGAATACTTTACAATAAGCGAAATAAGCTAGATACAAAAAGAAAAATATTCCATGATCTTACTCACATGTGAAATTTTAAAAAGATGAAAAGGTCAAATATGCAAAGACAAGAGAATGAAAACAATGCCACAGGGTGGGGGGACGAGTAACTGAAATAATAGCTATGTAGAGTACACACATGAGCTATAGCCACTGTGTATTAATTTGTTTCACTGTAATAACCATTGTTGTATGTGTGTATATAATCATAACATTATGTTGTACTTCTTAGATATGCACAAACATACAAAAATATTAAAGTTATTTTTAAAAATATTGGGAAAAGGACCTGAATAGCTATGTCTCCAAAGAAGATATACAGATGGTTAGGAAAAGAAGTTTGATGTGCATTAGCAATTAAGAATGGTTAAGTCAAAACCAGAATGAGATATCATTTTATACTCTCTAAGGTGGCTATAATATTTTTTTGAGAGGGGTAAAATAACTATTTTAGGCGAGGATATGGACATTTGAACCATAATACAATACTAATGGGAATTTAAGATGTCACTAGTGTGGAAGGGAGTTTGGCAGTCTGTCAAAAGCTAAGAGTGTTCATGACCTAACAGTTACATTACCTAACAGTTCTACTCCTGGTAAATGCCCCAAAGAATTTAAAACATTGTTACATAAAAAGTTAAATACAAATGTTCATAGTAGTATTATTTATAATATCCCCAAACTAGAAATAACCTAAATGTCTATCAACTGATGAATGTATAAACAAAATACAAATCTCCAAGCATAAAAAGGGCAATGGAAATCCTTAAGTTCCCAGCCTTTTTTACAACATGAAAAAGATTTCAGTTGTCATTGAAGTAAAAAGGCAAAATTGAAAATTTCTTTTAGAGAAACTTAGTGCCTGTGGGATTCCAGTTTGAGAAACTTTTTTTTTTTTTTTTTTTTTTTTTTGGCAGTTTTCGGCCAGGGCTGGGTTTGAACCTGCTACCTTGGGCATATGGGGCAGGCACCCCACTCCTTTGAGCCACAGGCACTGCCCCAGTTTGAGAAACTTTTTTAATGGAAATTACCCAGTGTAAGAGCTCTTTCTTGATTATGATTTTTCCTGCGTGACACTCTTCATAAACTATCAATTTGAGGAGGGTTAGCTGTCTGAGGATCCTTCTCATCATGTATATCCTTCTCTGTGCTAATTGCCTGCTAAGCATTTTAAAGTTTATTATTAGAGTTGTTTATTAACTAATTGGTACTGATTTTTGAAATTATGCAGTTCTCAGCCAAGTCCAGGAGCTGAATGACAAGTTTCTTACATAGAAAGTTTTAACTCAACTGAATTACAAAGCACTGTCCTATTTCTTCAGCCTTTGGGTATTTGGTTTAGTCTGATACACTTGAACAGAGAGAAGTGTGGTTTCTAGTTCCTAAAACTACTCTCTAGAGATTACATAACATTGGATATAATTTAGCAACTCTTTTTATTTTTTTTTTATTAAATCATAGCTATGTACAGCAACTCTTTTTAAAACAACAGTATACTTTTACTTAGAAACCTTACCTCGTTTTAAAAGGTGATATGCAAATTGTTTTTCTGAAACCAGAATTTCTTAGTAACCCTTATTTTAGTGCCCTAACTGCTAAATATGCCATTCCACATAAGTACATGTATAATGTTTTTCTTTATCAAAGGTTTTATGTTGCTGTTTTTATTGTTTTCTAAATAGAAAGCAATTAATACCAGAATCATATCATCAACACATTTTTGGTGACTGTCTCATAGCTCTTTGACTGTTGGCTCTTATTTTGGTAGGTCAGCCTGTCTGGCTGCTATTAGATTGTTGTCTGCAGTCTCTGCAGACCCAGAATCTCAGATAAATTTAGCAGATGTGAATCACAAGCTAGTAGTCCAAGGGTACTACTGTATGACTCGTTTTAGATAGTTTATTTGTTGCTCAAAATTACCCAGTTCGCGAGATTCTGTAGATTTTATAACTGCAATATGACCTTGTATCTGCAGTACTGTCAAGTATTGCAGGTTGTTAGTCTAAAATAGTAAATCTTTACCTTTTCAAGATTAGAAGAGAGACTCTTCAATTTCTAGACCAAGAAGGTAGTTTGTTTTTTTCCCCACTGGAAGTAGGAGAATAAGGATTTTAAGAAAGCTCATGTTTCCCAATCATAGGAAAGAATTTCAAAGCCTTATAAAAGTTATCAGAAAATATTTAACTGTAGAAATACTTAAATATTCTTTAAAAACCTTAAATATCTTAGTAAGATAGCTTAATCACTCAATTCATCACTGTGTATTTAGTGTCTGTATCGTTTAGTCATTATGTGAGACATTAGATATACGATAGAAGATCTAATAACTGGCCTTGAGTTTCTAATCTAGAAGGGGAGACGATAGCATACCATAAGAACTAATGTATACCCAGCATACTGAGAACAGGTGGAGTTCTGGATAGGTAAATTCTCAGATGAGTGTAAAGTAATTGCATTAGAGGCAGAAAAGGTGGGCAGCTGAGAAGATAAGAAGTGACACCTGAGCATGAAGCAGGCGTTAGCAAGTGTCTACTTTGGGACTTGGGAAAACTCCCGGGTCATCTTTCATCTTCCTTGGTCAACACTTTCTTCTCTTTTTTGTTTGTACTTTTGTAGTAAATTTTAGAATTGATGCTTCTTTATTATTTTAAGTTTATTGTATAATTTTATTTTATATTAATACATTTTAAAATGTTTATATTTTATTTATATGTGAAAATGAAATTACCGGTAAGTGGCTTTTTTAGTTCCACGATACATGGTTAACCTTATTTATGCTCATGTGGATCTCCATAGTTAGTTGTAGTAATGCAGTTAGCTCATTATTCTTATTTTGTGTTTGTGGTTCCAAATAGATACTAACAAAATCATGTTCAGGTCTTCAACATCTTTTTTGTTGTGGTTGTTATTATAAGTCTGACATATTTGCTTTGAATTGGGGGTTGTCCACCTTAAATTGTAAATTTTGAAGGCATAAATAAGTCTCTGTGTTTGCCTTTTTATAGATCCCTTCCTCTCCTATTCTTTGCCAAACATGAGGTTTAACAAACTTTTTTATGACATTAATTCATAATGTAATTTGTCTCATTTATCATTAGTAGATATGTGAAAGTTAAAACTATCATGTTTTATACATGTTTAATTTGAGGTAACAGTGGGATATCCAAATGGAAATGTCCGTTTAGCAGTTGGACACTCATCAGAACATTGAAATGAGAAAGATTATACTTGTCCTTCTTAGAGGAAATCTTAGAATGAAAGTCAAATCCTGTCATTCCTTTGCTCTGAATCCTTACATGATTTCTCCAAGCCCTTGTAATGATGTAGCTTCCCATTATCTCTCCGACCTCATCTCCTACTCTCCCATTCCCCATTTCTAGCCTTAACTATTTCATGTTTCTCAGAAAACAGTTAGGTTCCTGCCTTAGGCCATCCCTCCCCACCCCTGCCAGGAGCACTTCTTCATATGCCCTTCTCCTGGCTCTCTCCGCATCAGGCTTCTTGTCTTTGTTTGTGTCTCATCTTTTTAGTGAGGTCTTTCCTAAACTACCTTACTTTCTACACCTCTACTTCTGCATACCTAAGCTTCTATTTCTCCATAACACTTACCACCTTCTAATATACTACATAGTTTACTTTTTAATTTTATCTGTTTGTTTCCCTCACAAGAGAGTGACACTCTGTGAGGGCAGTGATTTTGCAAATTTTATTCACAGGAGTATCCCCAGGGCCTGTAACAGAGGTTGCCATATAGAGTAAGCGCAATAAATATTTGTTGCTAATTTAATTTGGGCTGCTCTACACTGAGGTTTTTTGCCTAGTGTTTACCTTTACTGAGAACATAAGATATTATGGAGGATTTTATTTTTAAAAGTCTTTTTTTGACAGGGGGTACAAAAAAATGTATATGCAATTTAAGAAAGGAACAAGCTGTATTAAAATTGTAATACTCAATTTATCTGGATAACAAAAGATGTATACAAATCACATTTGGGCACCTCTTATAATTGCACAAGTCAAATGGTTAAAATTATAATACTTAAGTCTTCGTTTGACTTTTGTAACTACAAGAGGTGCTCAAATGAATTCATCTTTTGTTATCCAGATATATTATTAGAATTTTAATACGGTTTTTTTGTAAAATGTGTACATGTTTATTGGTACCTTTTCTACAATGTATATGTTTGTATATACAAATAATATGTGTCATTGTGTTACAACTCTAATCCATAATGGCAGTATATCTCATTTATTGTAAGTAGAAATCTGAAGCTTAAAAGTCTATCATGTTTTATACTTGCTTAAATATGGAGGAGTGCTCCTGGCAGGGGATAGGGAGGGATGGCCTAGGGCAGGAACCTATTTCCTGAGAAACATGGAATAGGAAGGCTAGAAATGGGGAATGGGAGAGTAAGATATGAGGTCGGAGGTGACAGTGGGATGTACAGATGGAAATGTCTGTTTAGTGGTCAGACACGTATAATTTGTTGATGTATAGGTTATATATGTAATATGGAATCTACAAACACTTGATCTGGTGGACAGGCATTTAGACATTCATTCACCAGATTCTATAACAGCTACACAGTAGGTGAGAGCTGATGTGTAAACTTTGTGTATTCTGTTAAGGATTGGATGCTGTCTACTTAGTAATGAGAATTTAGTAGTGAAGATTTTAAGCAAGAAACTGACATGATCTGGCATACATTTGGTGTCCTCTTCTGCTACCTCCTCAGAAGATGGATTTAAGGAGGAACAAGACTGGAAAGGGGGAGATTATGTAGGAATCTGTTTTATTGGTCCAGCAAGAGAGAGTATGAGCCCGAACTGGGGTCTAGAATATGAAGGGATAGATTTTAGAAATATTTAGGAAATAAAAATTGAGAAATGTTGATGTTTGCTTGCATGTAGAGTATAAGAGAAGAGACTAGAATGACTTTGATATACCAATTGAGACAAAAAAAATACATGAGGAGGAAATAAGGTTAAAGAAAGATTCTATGTTCTGCCCAAGGATAAGCATTGGTTAAACTAGGACTTGAACAGTTTTTCTGGCCAAAACCCCATGGTTATTTTTTCTTCTTGCTTTTAATATTATATTTGATGCAATAATTATACATATTTTTGGAGTACAATATAATATTTTGATGTATACAGTATGTAACAATCAAATCAGGGTAGTTAGCATATTTATCCTGTCAGCCATTTATCATTTCTTTGTGTTAGGAACATTCAAAATCTCTCCTAGCTATTTGAAAATATGCAATAAGTTGTTATGAATTGTAGTCAGCATACAGTGCTATAGAACACTAGAACTTACTCCTGTATCTAGCTATAATTTTGTATCCTTTAACCAACTTCTAACTCCCCTTCCCATCCTCTAACAGCACTATTCTACTCTCTACTTTCATGACATCACCTTTTTTAGCTCCATGTATGAGGGAGAACACATGGTATGTGTCTTTCTGTACCTGCCTTATTTCACTAAACATAATGTTCTACAGGCTTATCCATGTTGCCAAGAATGACAGGATTTCATTCTTTTTATGGCTTAATAGTATTCCATTACATATATATGCCATTTTCTTTATCAACTTAGGTTAACTCCCTATCTTGGCATTGTGAAATAGTAACTATAATAAACATAGGAGTGTAGGTTATCTCTTTGACATACTGTTTTTATTTCCTTTGGATATACCTAGTAATGGGATTGCTAGATCATATGGTAGTTCTATTTTTAGTTTTTTGAGGAATTTCTATGCTGCTTTCCAAAATGGCTACACTAATTTATATTCCCACCAACAGTGTTCTCCTTTCTCTGCACCCTGGCCAGCACCAAAGCCCATCCTTTACCATGCCCCGATAGGAAAATCAAGGTGCTTCCTCATCAGGGAAGTGATATCTTGAAAATGACATTTAAGCAGGCAAGCTTTTGCTGCTGTTTATAGGACAGATTAGAAGTGAGAATGACTGGAATTGAGAAACAAGATTAAAGGATCTTGCATTAATCTAGAATGAGGTATTTAGTTCCAAACTAGGATCATAACTGTATCTGGGAATAAAAAATGAAGAAACAATCTAAAATCTCTTGTTAAGGAAGAATCAATAGGACATAGATACAAATTAGAAATAAGGAGTAAAAGAGAAAGAATAAAAGATTACAATATTTGAAGTTGGGAATTTTCTTAGTATGCATATCTTATATGGTGAAATTGGAAATATACCTTTTTGGTTGTATGAAATAAGTTTGTGATTAAAATTTTAGGGATTATTTGTATACCAAAAAGGATATGACAGCTTTTGGTCTTCAGAAAAAGGTTAGAATCAATGAGTTTGAGGACTGGAGTAAAATGGTTTACTCCCATATGTTAATTAAAGCCATGTGAGAGAGTCTTACAGATCTCAACATTGTTTATAATAAATTTTCTCAGAGCAAGTGCGAATACGCAGTACTATAGTTTTTAAATAACTTAGAATTTAAGAAAAATGTTTTCCCATTTAACAATAATTTTCTCTCCCTTAAGAGGGTAAATGGAATGAAAGAGAATGGTGAAATGTGTTGTTAGGCACTAATAAAATCCAAAAGATATTGATGAATATAAGTGAGGCATAGGGTTCTGAGTTTATTAGGGATTACACAGAGTGCAGTGGTTGATGAGGACAGATCAGAACCGGATCTTTAGGTGTAGTTACTAACTGGTGCACCATGTGAGAGACCTGGCTGGTGTGCTATGGGGAATGACTTTGTGTTCTCTGGCATCTATACCAAGATCCTAACATAGACTAAACACTTGATCTTGGTTGCCTGACGACATAAACAAAGGTTAGAAGTATAGAATTCAAAGTGTAAAGTATAATTCAAAATATAAATAGTTTATTGCTTGAACTTTAATAATTATATGTTATTTATTTTTATCAATATAAAATCCTAAATATTATGAGTGAAAGTTATTTTAAGTCATTTTGTAAAGAAGGGTATAAGTAATAAATACAAAAAATAATTTCCCTGACTCTAGTTACACATTTCAACTTTTACATTTATACATGAAAGTGATTTTTTTCTCTTTAAAATATAATCTCAGTATCTATTCTACCAATGTTTTTATCTTAATTGATATAATAATTTCACAAAGGATTATTTATTTTACAGATATGGAAAAGAAAGTTTAGAAATACTTAATAGCTGATGACTTCTGTGCTTTTATATAAATGCTGATGCTTTTATGATGGTTGTAGTTTTGAGAGACCACAATTTTCAGAAAATTTCTAACATAAGAGGGCTTTCTCTCCCCTTATTTAGTTGGAAAGGTCATAAGGATAGATTGCTTACTGTTGTCCTTTCTTTTGAGGTGTGAAGTTTTTCAACATGAGTGGCCTCGGGGACAGTTCATCCGACCCTGCTAACCCAGACTCACATAAGAGAAAAGGATCACCATGTGACACGCTGGCATCAAGGTGGGAACACTCTTCTTTTCTGAGTCTATTTCTGGCAGAGCTGATTTATTATTTTCACTGCTACTTTAAAACTTTTGTTTAATCTACTCCAAATTTAGTGGCCTTCCCTGAATTTTTCATACTCACCATACTCTCTTCCTGCTCCCAGGAAGATACCTTCTCCTTTTTTTGAGACAGAGTCTCACTATGTTGCCCTCAGTAAAGTGCTGTGGCGTCACAGTTCACAGCAACCTCAAACTCTTGGGCTTAAGCGATTCTCTTGCTTCAGCCTCCCAAGTAGCTGAGACTAAAGGCACCCACCACAGTGCCCAGCTATTTTTTTTGTTTGTTTGTTTGTTATTGTTGTTGTAGTTGTCATTTTTGTGTTTAGCAGGCCCGGGCCAGGTTCATACCTCCCAGCCCCACTGTATGTGGCTGGCTCCCTAGCCACTGAGCTAGGACACCAAGCCTGTCCTTTTCTTTGTTATTTGTAATACTCATTTTAAATTTTCTAGTTACTAACTTTTTTACTTATATTTGATGCAAATATTTTTTCCCAGCCTGCCTATTAACTCTATTTGTGGTGTCTTTTAACAAACAGAACCCTAGATTTTCATGTGTCAAACTTTTTGGGGTCTTGCATAAGACTTTTTCCTCTACTTTAAGGCTTTACATGTATTCATATATATTTTTAATACACATTTAGGGTTTTAATTAATCTGAAATTTATTTTTGTGCATGGTGTAATGTAGTATAGTGACCTAATTTTATTGTTTTTGTCCATCTTTAGTTATGACACTGTCCTTTCCTGCTTTTGTTAACTTGTTAAATTGCTATAGGAATAGAGATCTGATCCTGAGCTTTCTTATGGTAATCACCTTGATATCTTAGGGGACAAGCCCCTGTTGTTGTTATTTTACTATTTTTGGTTCTTTACTTTTCCATACAGATTTTAGAATCAGTTTTAAGTTTACTTTGAAAAAAATCTTGCTGTGATATTGATTTAATTTCCTTTGCTTTTACAGATTCCATTCATTGTCATTTTTATCATCTAGATTCTAGAGTATCCATATTTATGAACATAAGACTTTTAATTTATTCAACTTTTTCCTGTTCTTCAATAATATTTTATAATTTTACCCATGAATGTCTAGCCTATTGTTGGGTAGATACATTCCAAGGTACCATAGAGTTTTTCCCCCTTTTAGGAATAGTATTATTTTGTGTTGCATTTTCTAATTGGAAGTTATTAATGTATAAGAATGCTAATGATTTGTGGATATTCATCCATTATGCTGAACTTTCTTATTTGTCATAATGACTAATTTGTGATGCTCTTTGATTTTTTTTTGTGTGTGTGTACATGGCATCATTATAAATATCAGCATTTTATATATCCTTTTTCTTTAGCTATTTTAAAGATAATTATCTTTACATATTTGCTTTAAAAATATTTGAAAGTGCCATCTCCTTGATGTTGATATGTGTGAGCTTCATTTTTAATAAAGTGATATCTTAGATATGGTAAACTAAAATTTGTTATTTTGAAATTGAGTTTGTTCATCAATACCACTGTGTAATATTTCCGTTTCCCCAAATAGATGTGAACTCATTAATCATAAAGTGCATTTGTTGGACCTCAGGGTATTGCCAGCCTTGTGAACAGGTCCTTGGATAGGAGAGTTTCTCAGTAACTGGTAAGGTGAGATATCATATCTCCCTCCTGTTACCCTTTCTCTATTCCTTCATTCTTCCAGAAGAATGAGGATTAAGATGCCCAATCTTGGTTGCACTAAAAGCCCAGAATTCACTCTTATGCAGTGTATCTATGTAACAAAACTATGCTTGTGCCCCTTAAATTTATAAAATAAAATAAAATGCCAATCTTAAAATGATGGGTAGCTGCGCCTTATGCTTACTGGACATTTCCAATTCAACTCAACGAGTGCTTTATAAATGCCTACTATTCAGCCAGCACCCTTTACACAATGGTGTTTAATGGTTACTTCATTTCTGGTAATTTTTCCTAATCTAAATCTCACGTCACTTTATAGACATCTCAGCATTTCAAGAAACTTTCAGTTTCTTGCTTCCTCTGTCCCTTCTCTGTCTACCTCTTACCCATTCTAATCACTTTTCTTTTTCTTTTACACTATAGTGATTTTCAAGCACTTCAGCTTTACACAAAACTTGCTGTGTGAAACACATTTGGAAGTTCCACCAAGTGAATCTAATATAGTCATGTTGAAATTTAGACACATAGATTTAAATAGATTATATATTAAGTAAGTTTTGTATCACTCGGTTTCTCCAGGGTAAAATCAGATGTCTTCAAACACTGTCAATTGCAGAGGTGAAGTTCTCTAAAACTTTGTATGTACCAAAATGTATGTTACTTATTTTATTCATGCCTCACTTTCAGTGCTTTGGCTTGATATTTGTCAGAATATCTTGCTACGTATTTTTGCTGTGGAAATAAGAGTTTGCTGTGTAAGATAGAGTTTTAATAAATACAGTGGGAAAAATTCTTCAATAATGAAAAATATGACTGGTAAAAAGAATATGTGATTGTTACATTTTCAAAATTTGATTGTGTTTTGTATCATCTTGTATTTTGTTTTAAGTAGCTAGATACATTTGATAAGTTAACTTGGTCTTTTCAGCTTACTGTGATGTTGTATAAATGTTATTGCTTTTACAGTCCTTAATATTATTAAGAAACATTAGTGGTATTTTAATTATTGCCAGTTATGAGCTTTTTAGTAACTGATCTTTCCCTGTGCTCTCCTTTTTTTCCTACCACTTTTATATACAGCCAAATGATTTTGATTGCTGCTTATAAAACAAAATGCTACTTGTAATTAATCTTTCTTACTATGTTAGTATGATAATGGGAAAATTTCAAAGTAATGCTTCATTGTCTTTGTATGTGTTAACTAAAACAAGTTGTCTGATAACTTGGCTAAATAATAAACCAATAAATAATAAACCTAGTGACTGGAAAGCAAAAATGAATGATATTCATTCAATGGATTCAGTATGCTTTTAGGGAAAAGTGCTAGCTATTTGCACTGTTTTTCCTTGTTCTCACAGTTTTGCTTTAAGTCACATTTGATTTCATTGTTGTTGTACTTAGAGAACTTATAAGTAGATGGTTCCTTCTATTTTTTTTTTAAGGACAAAGCTATTTATGAAAGACAATATTCACTGTGCTGTGTCTCTATTTTTATTTTACTTTCAAATAGATTTATTTTTAGTTTTTGATAAGGACCAATTAATGGTCTAATCTCTATAAGAAGTAAAAGTTTACAGATATCTGATTATAATTTAATTGAACTCTAGTGTAGTCTGCTCTGCATGCTTTATAACAAAGTTATTTAAAAATGCTGATATGTTATGTCAAGAAGTTATTTAGAATATAAAATAGTTCCAAATGCAACTAGTATATTTATTCTATGTTTCCTTTAAATGTCTAGTAATTGTTATTCAAGGAATATATATGATTGGGGAAATATATTTGTTATATCAATCATTCATCTTATCTATTTTAGCCAGAATTGTTTTCTGCACTTCGGTATTTTGTAGTGTCTGTTTTTGGATATGAATTTAAATTGCTTTCTAACACTGGATTTATATTCTGGATAAAAATAAGGATCTCTCTGAATGTGTAGACATTAAATATTTAATCAGAGCAGGAAATATTGTGATATAAATGTACACTAACTGAATTTTGTTTGTGTAACAGCACTGAAAAGAGGCGCAGGGAGCAAGAAAATAAGTATTTAGAAGAGCTAGCTGAGTTATTGTCTGCCAACATTAGTGACATTGACAGCTTGAGTGTAAAACCAGACAAATGCAAGATTTTAAAGAAAACAGTCGATCAAATACAGCTAATGAAGAGAATGGAACAAGGTAAAAACAATGGCTGCAAACTTTATTATCAAAACATTTATAATATACAATTTTATTTTTTATTAAACTGTTATGATTTTGTTAAAGAAATGTTTTTGTTAAGTTTTTTTTTTTTTTTTAATAAAGTAAACGTGAGACTCTTCTTGTTATAACAAAGTGGCTTATTACATTAACTTAAAAACTGGTTGCCTTGGAAAGTATGGGACCAAGTGTCTTTGGGGATTGAGTCAGAAGATAGAAGTTGTGGAGTTGGGCCTGAGACCTTGACAAAGAACTGAAGGATAGTAATTCCAGAAGGGAAAATCTCTCCACTTATACGAGAAAGCTTATCTCTACCTAGACTCTGTGTGGGGAAAATAATCTTCTCTAAAAAGAATTCTGATGTATTTTAAGGTTCATATTTCGTTTTTCTTTTCTTTTCTTTTCTTTTCTTTTTTTTTTTTTGATACAGAGTCTCACTATGTTACCCTCAGTAGAGTGCCATAGTGTCACAGCTCACAGCAACCTCAAACTCTTGGGCTAAAGTGATTCTCTTGCCTCAGCCTCCCAAGTAGCTAGGACTACAGGCACCTGCCACAACGCCCGGCTTTTTTTTTGTTGCAGTTGTCACTGTTGCTTTACCTGGCCCTGGATGGGTTTGAACCCGTCAGCCTCCATGTATGTGGTCAGCACCCTACCCACTGAGCTATGGGCACCGCCTGAGGTTCATATTTCTACTACCTACATTTACTGGGAATGCCACATCACCAAGGTCTGGAGTTGCCTTCAAAGGCAAAGTACTTTGAAAGAACACTATCATAGCCTGACCCAAGGGAAGTGCCACAGAAAAAGTGCTTCTGAGGGTGATTTTATGCCGAAAAAGTATACAAAATATGAGGAAATAATCCACAGTGAGTAAGAGCACCAATAGCAAACAGAAGGACTGGGCCCAAAAGAACTTCATTTTATTAGCAGAGATATGAAAAGACTATAGACAAATCTATTTGAAGTGATTAAGTTTTACAATTTTAAGATTTTCGAAGCTGGAGAAAGGATAGTCTAGTGACAACTGATTTAGCAAATAGGAGAATCCATAATATAAACCTGCAAAGGGGAGCTCCAGCAAGAGGCTACGTCGTCCCTTCCTTGTTTGGTCTCAGAACGTGAACAGCCTGGCTCATATTCCCTAAACTGAAGAGAATTCCTTTGGGGAAATTGGTAAAGTCATATGGGAATAATCCAAATGAAAAATTTGCTCCTGATCTTGCCCCTACTCATCACTTAGCTGCTAGTCAGAATTTGAGTTACCTCACTCTTTAATATGAACAAAAAGCCAGATATTGGATGATACAGAAGAGAACAAACCAAGCAAAGAAAGAAAGGGGAAAAAAGGGAACTCCGAGGAAGCAAAAACAATTCAGGGAACAAAAGAAAATGTAAAACAACCAAATAGTCCCTCAAAGACTTAAGAAAGATATGGCATCTATAAAATAAGAATAAAGTGCTATTATATAAAACGAAACATTCAAAACAAGAAATAGCAAAACAAGCTAGACAGAAAACACTGTACCTCTTTACCTTGTTTCTTGTCTGTGCCTCCTCACACCCTGTTTTGACCAGTTCCAGGTACACTCTGACTCAGGTATTTGCACTTGTTATGTATGCTATTCTTTCTGTCTGGAATGCTCTTTCCCTAGACATTCATGTGGATCATTCTCTCCTTTTATGTCTTTGCTCCAGTATGTCTTCTCAATTAAATTATCTCTAACTACTCAATTTAAAATTTACAAAAACCAAAATCTACACATCCCTCAATACTTTCCTTGATTTTTATCCCCAGGACTTTTTTACATCTGACATATTGCATATTTTATATATCAGTTTTCCTACACCCACCAGAGCTCCACAAGGGCAATGATTTCTATTTTTTTACCACTATAATATCATCAATATCTAAAGCAATGTCTGGCCATACAGTAGCAGGTAGGCTTTCAGTGAGTATTTATTGACTAGATGGATGAAGGGATGAAATCTGAAGAAATTCCCTAGAAAATAAACAGTCAAGCAATGGAAAATGAGAGAAAAAATAAGAAATTTACAGGATTAGCTCAGGAAATGTCACATGTAATTAGACCCAGATAAAAAGAACAGATCAAATAGAAGAAATGATAAGCGAAATAAGACCAAAAAACCTTCTCAGAACTAGAGGAATGTAAGTTTCCAGATCGAAAGCCCCCAGGTAGTGCCTACCACAGTCAGTGAAAGAAAAAGAAATTCATACCAATGTATAATTTAATGAGATTTTAAAACACTAGGGAGAAATAACAAGAGAGAGGAAAAAAACAGGTCTCATGCTAGATTGTTTTCAAAATAGGTTCAGATTTCTAAATAACATTAAAACTAGGATCCTAGGCTTAGAATTCTGTGTTTATACAAATGAAGTTGAGTGCAAAAAACATTTTCACGTACCAAAAGTCTCAAAAATGTTACCTCTTATTGTATCTGCTAATCCAGAAAGAAAGGCATAGAATATTAACCCTGGGAAACCATGGAATCTTAATATACAAGAAAGGTAAACAGTAGCCCAGGATTGTAGTTGTGCAGCAACCTGAAACATAGCCAGCCTCAGTAGGAGCAGGTAGATGAGGACTGCAGGGAATATTTCCATGGGGGAAGAAAAAAAGGAACACGTTATGTATGTAATGACTGACCAAACTGAGAGGAACTTTTACCTCTGGAATAAAGTTTAGGGTTGAATTAAACTGCACAAATGCAAATAGTTGTACTGTTTTGTTTAGGGAATAATGACCTAAAAAGATCTGTACCTGTTTGTCGGTATGGACACAATATTTTTCCAAATATGTGAAACCCACAGATACAGAGGGACAACTATATGCATAACCGTGTATATTTATATAAACTTTAAAAACAAAGAAATAATAGGTTGTTCATGAAATCTTGTAATAAAAGTATAGAAAATGCTTAGAAATTATTATGCCAGCCTCAGAATAATGGTTACTTCTGAAAAAAGGGCCAGAGGAGGAAAGCTATCAAGCTTTAGCTGTATTTACAAGTATTTATTTTAAAAGGAAAGACCTGAGGCAAATGATGTTAACATCTTTGAGAACCGAATGGTGATAATATGACTGTAAGCTGTAGAATTTTCTGTGTTTTTTTGGAGTATTTAAAATACTTCATATTTTAAATTGAAAAAGATGGATCTCTACACTCAGTAATACTGTATTTGGTTTTTGGTGAACTGGCTAGTTTGACAGACTGGAAACTTTTACTTTTTAAGTATGATGCTGGTTTAAGATGGGGGATGGATTTTCAATTGCCACACAGATCATTTAGAAGTTACAATTTTATCAATTAGAGCATCATGACATGAATGTGAAATGTTAATAAGTTTGTGCAGGCTCTTATAAGGAACAATCATGGCTTTATTCCCTCTTGTGTGGCATCTGATCAAATCAGAAAAGGAAAGAAAAAATGGAAGAAATATCACTCTTTTATAATTATCTACTTCTCAAAAACTTTTGGTATAAACTTTTAAAAAGGCTATATATTTACAATATTTTTCTCATTATTGAAACAATGGACCTCTTCAGTCAGTATTTACGTCTTCATGCTACTGCTGACTACTGTTATTAGTTATATGATTTGGAGCACATTGCTTAACCTTTGTGATGTTCTATTTTATCATCATAAAACAAGTATAATTAATATTAAGTGTGCAGCTGGGCACTGTGGCTCACACCTATAATCCTAGCACTCCAGGAGGCCAAGGCAGGTGGATTGATGAGCTCAGGAGTTTGAGACCAACCTGAGCAAGAGTGAGACCCCATCTGTACTAAAAATAGAAAAACTTAGCTGGGCATGGTGGTGGGCAGATGTAGTCCCAGCTACTTGGGAGGCTGAGACAAGAGGATCACGTGAACCCAGGAGACTGAGCTATGATTATGCCACAGCATTCTACTCAGGGTGATAGAGTGAGACTGTCTTGTTAAAAAAAAAAAAAAAAAAAAGATTAAACGTGAAAGTACCTAGATGCTCTGTAGTTGTTATTTGAATTGGAGATTAGGTGAATATATGTCTTCATAAACTTGCCTTTATAAAAATGAACCCTTTTCAGATTTTTTAATGTTTATTACAGAGAAATCAACAACTGATGATGATGTTCAGAAATCAGACATCTCATCAAGTAGTCAAGGAGTGATAGAAAAGGAATCCTTGGGACCTCTTCTTTTGGAGGTAGGTATCCTCATTATCACAGATGGTGATTAAAATCAAATCAAATCAAATTTAGCAAATTTGTTTTTTAATCTTCTTTTTTGCTTTTTAGCCAATTAATAAATTATAAAACAAAGTAATCTTTTAAATAACTTTTTATAATTATTGTGAAAACTGATTACTATTAACTGTTACTATAAGCAACAGTTACTATTTCAGAATCAAATGTGAATAATGAACATGAGAAATTTTCATAAGGCCTTCTAAATAGAGGGAAAACTGAAGCCTACTGTATGGCTTTGCCTTTGGGGTGGTTAGGACTAATTGAGAAAATGAAACATTAGAATTATTCAGCTATTCATCTTTATATATACCATAGAATTTTACTTTTGAGTGAGGGATGCCTAAGTGTATTGTAGCAAGTGTTTTTCAGTTTTCTGAATAAAAATTTTTCAATTGCTTATAAAAACATTCTAAGAGAATTACTATTTTAACTACCAAACTTTGAAATATGAAGAACTTTAAGTTTGAATTACTGTGTATTTTTACTTGTTTCCTATCTAATCTTTATTTGCCGTATTCCCAGTACAAATGCTTTTGTTCTCTAGCATGCTCATCACCTTAAATGCTTTCTCTCCTGTGTGAATATTTTAAACACTACACACTCATCCCTTACAGCCTATGCCTTTCTATCTCTAGGCCTAATTTTATATGTATTTATGTGTGTGTGTTTCTGTGTATACACACACATGAAATGTTATATATTTTCATCCCTTCACTTTTCTTTGCAATGGAGATGAGACCCAACTATGTACTTCTGGCCTTTATCTTTTCCCATACTCCTCCATTCCTGTACTTTTAATAGGCTGCTAAATATTTTTTGACTCCCCTGTTAGTAATAGTAACTTCTTCCTCAAACTCTAAATTCTTTATTTCCCCTCTGCAGTATACAAGTGCTTTGTTACTTCATTGGTTTTAATGATTTTTATTAGGGCAACACATGCATAATTTTGTAGAATTGTAAAATATCAATGATATTACCTATTGAAACAGGGATGGAAACTGCTCTCTGAGCAAGTACACAAACACATAACTGAGGTATAGTTATGGATGATGGTTTCTGATTTTTTTTTTTTTTGCAGTTTTTGGCCAGGGCTGGGTTTGAACCCACAACCTCTGGAGCATATGGGGCCAGTGCCCTACTCCTTTGAGCCACAGGCGCTGCCCTGATTTCTGATTTTTTTTTATTCTTTTCATATCCTGTCAAGTTGATTGCATGACACTCAACCATTATCTCAGAAAACTGTTGTAACAAGTACAGTAAAAGTGTTAATGGTTGAATCTAAGTGATGGATATACAATGGTAGATAATCAGTATTTTTTCGACTTTGCTACATTTTGAAAATTTTTAATACAGGCTGGCCATAAAGTTTGTGTGCAATTTAAAATAGTGTGTATTCAAAAATGACACATTATTTTAAATTGAACACAAACTTTACTGGCCACCCTGTATAAATTGCTAGAGGAAAGTAAATAGGTGCCTTATGCTCATTTCCCACTTTGCTCTCGTGAAGTTGCCTTAATTGACAACTTAATTGATAGGTTTTTTGTCTCTTTTTCTTTATTTCCCAAGTTTGTCCCATTGACTTAACCTTTGTGGAGTTTAATCCAAGTCAGCCAAGATAGGAAAGGTAGAAAAGCTATTAAGAGATTTTCCATAGAATTATCCAGGCTACAGTCTAGAGTTGTACTGTTCAATATAGTAGCCACTAGTTACCTGTGGCTATTAAAATTTAAAGTAAATAAAGTTAAAAATTCAATGTCTCAGTCTGATCACCCACACTTAAAGTGTTAGATATCCACATGAGTTTTATTGCTACTATATTGGACAACACAGGCAGAGGATATTTTTTTCATCATTGCAGAAATCCCCAGATTTTAAAATTGATTAAATATCCATCATAATACGAGAAATTCTTATTATATAATATTAAATTTATTCCTTTTTTCTTTCTTCTCTTTGGTAAATTCCTCTGCTTCTTATTCAAAGGTCTGCTTATTCAACTCTAACCCTCTTCCTTTCTCATTGCTCTCTTAAGAAAAAGTCTCTGTTTCAGTCCAGGTGATCACCCTGAACCTGGCATGTGCATTCAAGCTTCCTTACTTTGCTTTATATCATTTCTTACATTTCTGTATGGTTTTTGACAACTTGTTGATTGCCCACTCTCCTCTTCCTTTAATCTTCCCACATCCTGACAGTATTGTTTGCTCTATTTCTGCTTGCTTCTCAGCCTCCTTCTCGGATTTCTTTTTCTCTGTCTGCCTCTTAAATGTTGTTGTCCCCCAGGATGCTGGCCTTAGTTCTTTCCCTTTTTTAATTCTGTGAACATTTCATAGGAAATGTTTATGTCTGTATAACATATTCATATATATTGTGTAATATCATTTAGATTTTTCTGCTTTTAAGCAACAGATACCGATTCTGACTAACTTAAGCAAATGTAAATTTATGGGCATGCTTTTTGGATGTTACAGAAGCACACTTGGAAGCAGGATGAAACCCAGGCATCCTAAAGAGTCTAGAAAGTAAAAACTTATACAACTGGTCTCGTAGAGCCATCCAGGCAGTATCCCCTTGCTAGAATGAGTGTACTTCAGCTAGGTTTAGTTTTTTGTACTTCACTTCAAGGTTCACACTTAGGGAAGAAGTCCTAATGGACCGATTAAGGAATCCCACAATGCTTTATATAATGGAAAAGAAGTAATTCCCCAGAGGAAATCAGAGTATTTTTAGGAAGAGGAAAAGATGATTATAGTTAAAAACAAACAAGAAACCCAAATGATTACTGTATGTACCTGTGAATTGTGAAGGTCTGTCTTTAGCCTAGATCTCTCTTCTAATTTTCTTTTTCATTATATCCTGCTGCCTTTAAACATCTCTGTTTGACTGTCCCAGTCATTTCAAATGTAATATTTCCATGACTAAATTTGTATTCTGTTTACCTCCTTTTTTTAAAAAAAAGGACAAAAAAGGTAAGAAAAAGAGAAGACTATTTCCTCCCACTGTTTCTCAGGGAAAGGGGCTTATCTGCCAGAACCCTAAAGTCATAGATACAGAAGGCAGTCCAAATGCTCAGCTCGAGGCTGCTGCAGGTCTCCAGAGCTGTTTTTTTTCTGCTTCTGTCAGGTTCTCTTCTGTCTCTTCCACTGGCATCACCTTAATTCAGGCTCTCATTTGAATGGGGCTTCACAGCTGGTCTCCTTCCTCATCCGCAGGCCACACCCACTACCTTAAAGCCATTGCCTTAAAATGATCCCCATTGCTTTCAGGATAAATTCCTAATTTTTTCCCCTTCTCTTTGAAGTTTTTTCTGTTAAATATGACACAAATATGACAAGTACTATAAGAAGGCTTCTCCTACTTCCTTGGTGTGTGCCACACGTTTTAGGGGCAAGACACCATTGCAAGAGGGACTTTGCCTAACAAATGCAATCAGTGTAACCTGGTTTCTTATACCCTCAGTGAATCCCCAACAATTAAAAAAAAAAAAAAAAAAAAGAAGGCTTCTCCTTTTTCTTTTTTAGTCTCTGAGCTGTTTCCTCTGTCTTGAATGTCCTTTCCACCCCTCATCCACCTGTTACTTCTCTGTATTCTTCAAACCTTGGCTCTGATGCAGGGAACCCTCCTTCAGGCAACCTCACCGACGGCAAACATTCCTTCTCCCGCTGCAGGTGCCTCACTCTGTTCTTAACTTTTGTGAATTCTTCTGTTGTACTTCATTATGACTGTGTATACTTGTCTTTAACACCTTAGAGATTATAAAATTGTTGATAATTGTATGTTTTATATCCAGAACTTTGACAAGTGACTGATACTTAGATGGTAGTCTCATTAAAGCCAGAGCCCTATGAAAACCTTTGGTTAATGTGAACCCTGCTGTGAGATGCAAGGTGGTCCTCTTCACAGGGTGACATCCAGGGCAGAGGGAAAAGCTCTCAGATTGATTATGTTGTATTTGAAGGACAGGCATTTGTTAGCATCTCTGTCTGGATTTAGAGGGATGAGAAGAGTACTTCCCAGGAACACACTTGGAAGTTAATTATATGTACAACATATGAAGGAAACTTATACAACAAGAAATACCAGATTATGTTAATTAGACATACTTTAAGAAAGTAAAGAGACATGTTTCTACAAGTACTTGGTGGGAGGTTTATTTTGTACATGATACTCTTAGAGGTAGTAACGCACAAACTTACTTTATAAATTTTTAGACTATGTATTTGACATAAAAATATGTATAGTACTAATGTCAGCCATCTCTTTAAAGTTAGCCTATGAATATTATACGATTTTCTCTGTTGGAAACATTTGGATTAAGTAGTGTCATTTGTGTCAGGAGTTTTAGTGTCATTCAGCAAACCAACTGTCTTTATTCTGTGCAGATAGCAAAAATTTATATAATTCAACAGAATACAGTTTTCATACTTTGAATTTTGTGAGGGGTTTGTCACTATTCTTTTGGAGCCCAATCTAGCAAAATTAGAGGAAAAGCTCTAAGATTTATTTCTTTCTGAAAAAGCTAACATTTTCAGGCTTAAATAGTTGAATCTACTAAAGATAACAAATCTTTATCTTTATCTCAGCCCTCCAAAGTTTGCAGTGTTGAGACTATCGTTTGTGATTTTTTCTGTGGGACGGTTGAATAAAATTGGGCAATTAAATTTTTCTGTTCCTTGTACCTCCTAAATTAAAACAGGTTGTTATTGTGAATTGACTTGTGGACAAAATAGAAACTGTCCAGCATGTTGTTTTTTTGTAAAGACATGACATTTTCTAACCAGCTACATGCCACCCATTGCATAAAGCAGCAGAATGGAAGGGACGAAATGATTTTTAACATAGCAAATTGCTTTGCAGGGTCTCATTTGATATAATTGGTGTAAGAATGTTGACTTTTTTTAATATTTGGAAACATCAAATAGAAATGGAAATAAATGATAAAAAGAAAGTAGAGATGTTTCTACATTTATAGAAATAGTCCGTTGGTGCCCATAACTCAGTGGGTAGGGTGCTAGCTACATACACCGAGACTGGAGGATTTGAACTGGGCCCAGGCCAGCTAAAACAAAAATGACAACTGCAATAAATGAATAAATAAATAAATAAATAAATAAATAAATAAATAAATAAATAAATAACTGGGTGTTATGGTGCGTGCTTGCAGTCCCAGCTACTTGGGAAGCTGAGGCAAGAGAATCACTTAAGCCCAAGAGATGGAAGTTGCTGTGAGCTGAGACACCGTGGCACTCTACTGAGGGCGACATAGAGAGACTCTGTCTCAGAAAAAAAAAGAAAGAAATAGTCTCAAATACTATTACCTGAAATGTTAACAGTCTCTTGAGAGTAGGATTTTGGCCAATATTCTACTTACTACCTAGTTTTCATATTTTAAGTTTTTTATAAGCATATATTTGATTTATAAGGAAAAAGTAAGGAAGTTAATTCAATTACCGTATATACTCAAGTATATATGGTAATAACTAAGAACATTTTTGAAAAAATTTTAAATCTATTTTTTAAAATGAATCTATATTTTAATTATCCCTATATTTATATAAACTACAAGGCAATTAAATATATATTGATCAACTACTGAGATTTATAGTTAATCTGAGGGTTTAAAAAAAAAAAGTTAGTTATATAGAAGAGTGCTTTCCTTTGTTCATCTAAACCCAAAATACTTTAGCAAAGAGTTTATCTGACATTGAGATTTTAAGATTATTATCTACATCCTTCTCTCCTTTGTGTTATGAACTAAGTGAGAAATAGTTATAGTAATCAGGTAGATTAAAAATAGCTTTATTCTTTGTATTCATTAAAGCACAGAAAGAAAAACAGCTTTGTTCTTTCTTTTCTTGCTAAAGAAAATAGTAGCAGTTTTTTTCTTTTTCTTTTTTTCCTGAGACAAAGCCTTGCTCCATTGCCCTAGCAATGGAGCTCATCTTAGCTCACTGTAGCGTCAAACTCCTGGGCTCAAGTGAGTTGAGCCCTCTTGCCAAGCCTCCCAAGTAGCTGGAACTACAGGCACACACCACCACACCCAGCTAATTTTTCTATTTTTAGTAGAGATGAAGTCTTGGTCTTCTCGGGTTTGATCTCGAACTCCTGAGCTCAAGCAGTTCCCCCACCTTGTCGTCTTAAAGTCACAATACAGGTATTTTTAATGAGAGCAATAAGTTGTGCTTCCTTAGTTTTAAAATCCCAATTATATACTTTGTGATGGAATAATTTAGAGATGTAGTTCTAAGTTTAACTTATTTTAATATTTGGTTGAAATAATAACATCTATTCTCATCCATTAATGGACACATAGGTTGATTCCATATCTTAGCTTTGTGAACAGTGCTGCAGTGAACGTGGGGCTACAGGGATTTCTGGGACATACTGTACGGATGTCATTTGCTTTGGACGTATACCTTGTAGTGAGATTGCTGGATCATATTTTTAATTTTTCAGGGAACTTTCCTGCTTTTTCCATCATAGATGTGCTAATAATTTATATTCCCATCAATAGTGTACAGGGGTTCTTTTTTTCCTCATCCTAATTGACACTTGTTATGTCTTTTTGACAGTAGTCTTTCTAAAAGGCATGAGGTATTATCTCATTGAAGTTTTAATTTGCATTTCAGCGTTTAAGAATCTAAAAATGGGTAAAGAGATAAAGTGTGATATGTATATACACAACAGAATACCATTCAGCCTTAAAAAAAAAATAAATCCTTCATTTGCTACAATATGAATGAACTTGGAAGATATGCTAAGTGAAATAGGCCAGGCACAGAAGATTTTACTTATATGTGGAATCTAAAAAAAATGTCAAACTGATAGAAGCAGAGAGCATTTAGTCAAATGATGAAAAAATTTTATTTAGACAGAATAGATAAGTTAAAGAAATCTGCTGTACACCCCGGTGACTAGAGTTAGTAACAATTATGGTATACTTGAAAATTGACAAGAAAGTAGATTTTAAATGTTTTCACCGCAAAAATGTCAAGTATGTGATGTAATTCATAGGTTAATTAGCTTGAATTGGCCATTCTACAATTTATAAATATTTCAAGACATGTATATGTAAGTATATAAAATTTTTTGTCAACTAAAAATAATAATCTTAGCTGAAAAAGATACCTCACAAAAATGAGGCAGATGCAGAGGGAAAGTATATTATTGGATGCCTTTACTACATTATGATGCTCAGTTCTAAATCATATCCACCAATCACACAGTTTTTTTACTGCCATTCCGTATCCCTTGTTCTTAAAACGTGATTCTTATAAACTAATCAGAAAATGTTACGTTTTCCACATTTTTCAAATATAGGGCCAAAGTACACTGAAACTCTGATTGAAAGATTTCCAACAGGTAAAATGCTCTAAATTTTTCAACTGAGGAGATAAATTTTGTAAGCAATTCACGTTGTTTTCAGCAACAGGTTTCTAACCATGGTGACATTTTGTACCACTCACTTTCACATGCTATCTCTGTAACATAATGTCATTTTGAAAAACAGTTTACTTTTTATTCATTGTTAAAATTTCTTCTTAACCCTGAAGGGAAAAATGTGTTTATTTTTTGGAAAATAGCTGCAAGGTTGCAAATTTGGCACACTGGCCTTTTCTAAAAAGTACGAGTAGCTTATCAACATTGGTAGGACAGCTCTTATAAGTATCTTGTCACAAATAACCAACAGACTCCTGTGTGACACGAAGGTTTTTTTATGGTGATTTTACAACACGATACAAAATTCTGCAAATGTTTTCTTTCTTAAAGATCTTGTTTTTATTGTTTATATGGCTTCTGCAGCAGTGAGCTGCAGCATGCTGCATTTAATGAAAAGATTATAAATAAGTGAGGTGCCATGGTCAACCCTTGCACAAATTCTGGATCTTCTCTCAGGATTCCAGGGTTTCTGATATGTGACTGGCTGGACTTAGGAGGCACCAGGCTGTCAGTGTCTTTATTAAACTTAATTTCTTTCTAATGATTTAGATTACAATATAAGAAGAGGTTGTAACTTTTTTTTTTTTGCAGCCCTGTGGATATTATGTGCCCCTTAGGGCACATGCACATACATCTCTTTCTGCGAGACCCCGGCCTCCATCTCTGTGCCCTCTATGATTTGGCTCCTCTCCACCAGCTGAATCATTTCCTGCCACCAGCTGCCTCATCCATAGATTCCAGCAACTCCAAAGTGCTCCGTTGCTCCCCTTTTTGTGCCGTGCTCTCTCTGCTGCCTAGGATGTTCTTTTCTTGGTCCTTTTTTCCTCATCCACTAAACCTTTTATAAGTTGAGTAGGGGTCTGTAGGGAGCCTTTCTTTGTCCCCAGCCCATCCCAAATTAGGTATCCTCCTTTGTGCTTATAGACTATTTTTTGTCTGCCCCTGATATATACACTGCATTTATCACTCATATTTTGTTTATGTCTCTCTCTCTCCCACTATAATATAAGTTCCTTGATAGCAGAGAATAGGTCTTAACCTACAGTTTAGAGATGGTTATGCCTGACTGAATGAAGGGGACAGTCACTTACTTAATATCTGCTACTAGAAATTTATTTCTAAGGGAGAAAGTTGACATATTCATTTGTGTGTACTTGAAACATTGATATTTAGTCCATTTAAAACCCTAGCCCCTTCACAGAAAACATGCAGTATTAAAACTTGAAATAAGAGCCAAGTGCAGTGGCTCACACTAATAATCCTGGTGCTTTGGGAGGCTGAGGCAAGAGGATCACTTAAGCCCAGCAATTTGAGACTATGCTGAGCAAGAGAATGACCCTGTCTCTATTAAAAAATGGAAAAATTTTGGCTGGGCATGATGGCTCACTCCTGTAATCCTAGCACTCTGGGAGGACAAGGTGGGAGGATCGCTTGAGCTCAAGGGTTCCAGACAAGCAGGAACAAGAGTGAAACTCTGTCTCTAACTAATAATAGAGAAATGGGTGCCGGTAGTCCCAGCTACTTGAGAGGGTGAGACAGGAGGATTGCTTGAGCCCAGGAATTTGAGGTTGTAGTGAGCTATGGTGATGCCACTGCACGCTACCTGGGGCAACAGAGCAAGACTATGTCTCAAAAAAAAAAAAAAAAAGAATGAATGAAACAGAAAGTAAGAAAAAGAGAAAAATTAGCTAAGTGTAGTGATGCATACCTGTAGGACCAGCTACTCAGGAGGGTGAGGCAGAAGGATCACTTGAGCCCAGAAGTTTGAGGTTGCTGTGAGCTATGGTGATGCCACAGCACTCTATCTAGGGTGACAGAATGAGACCTTGTCTCAAAAAACAAACAAATAACCTTAAAGTATATTTCTGAGCTATATATATATATGTATATATATATGTATATATACACACACACACACACACACTTTTTTTACTCTTTTAACCTTGCAAACTTTTAATCCTTTTTTTGGCTTTGCAGGCTTTGGATGGATTTTTCTTTGTTGTGAACTGTGAAGGGAGAATTGTATTTGTGTCAGAGAATGTAACCAGCTACTTGGGTTACAATCAGGAGGAATTAATGAACACCAGCGTCTACAGCATACTACACGTGGGAGATCATGCAGAATTTGTGAAGAATCTGTTACCAAAATCACTAGGTAAAAAGAAATTTGTTTTTAAAGGAACACTAGCTCTCTGTAGCTTCTCCTTATACTGTATAATATATATAACTTATAATAATGTGATTATTATATTCACATGTAAAATACATAGAATTATATGCCATGTTATAATACACATCCAAAATTGTTTAATGTAGTTCAGCCTCAGACATATCATCAACAACTAATACACAGCATGCCCTTCGTTGTCTTTCTCTATACTATATTATGCCATCGTCATGTGACAATAGTGGGAGGCAGAACAGTTAGTTGCCTTGGCACAGAAGCTTCTGCATAAAATTTTCTTCGTTTTTGACTTTGATTATGTTTAAGAGACAAATGTATATTTTCCACTACCCTGCTCAAAGAAAAAAGAAGAGATGAAAGGGAGGGAAGGAGCGAGAGAAAAGGAGGAAGGAATATATGTCATGTTATATACTACTAAAATTAACGTTTTTAGATGTAAGTGACTAACAGCAGCCTTTTGTTTACTACTTGAATTTTCAGGATCTAAACTTTTCTGGTACACAGGTTTCAGTTACTCCTAGTGACTGGATTCCTATGTCTCCATTAAGTGGGTGTGGTTTTTAATTGTCAATGTATATTTTTATTGACAAATAGGAAACTTTTCCATTTCAGATTCCATTTCAGATTTTTTTGTTCCTCTTTTATCCCATCATTCCTTTGTTCAATGAGCTCTGAAATAAAACTAATCTATCACACAGATAAATTTAGTACACATCAGTTTTTCATATAGATATTGTGTAATAAAGTGTCTGAATTGCAGAGTTAGTAGGACTCTAGTGCACCATTTAGTATGGGAACTGAGCCACATGGTCAGGGAAGTCAAACAATGTAAGGTTCTCTGATGTCACTGGAGGTAATGATTAGACTTTTTTCCTTAGCCGTGGACTCCAGATTTCTTTTGTTCTACACTCCCACAAATTTTAAGGACTACTAACTTATGGGTTTAACTGAGCCATTCCATTTTACTTTTTCATTGAAAAAAAATCAAATTTACTTTTAGTCTCATCTGGGGTAACAAGGTATCTGTTGGGTTTAGCAGCTTGCCTGATTGGGAGAAGGCCTGAGGTCACAGAAAACAAGGCTGAACTGTTCTCTGACTCCTAAAGAGAAGGACCTCATTGTTATGGGAGGGCCACATTACCCCATCCCTGCCTGGTGCTTAGGATACTGTGGACCTATGAGTGCTAGGTGCTTGCAGGTCACTGCCAGTAGGTAAATATGGATGGAGTGTCATCTACTAGCTGATGTGCTGGTGATGCTGCTCCCAGCTACATGCAGGACACTGCTCCTTAGCTGGTTTGACAGTTCATTGTTACCTTCTCTCAGAAGCCTCTTTTCACAGTAGGGAGGAATATGGCGTTTCTTCTGCAGACGTTTCTTTCTCTCATTCCTCCAAATAATGAAAGAATAGAAACATTGAAAAAAATAATACAGCTTCTTTTACTATAAAATACAATAGAGTAGGCAAGCAAAGATAGGGCAAGCTCAGTAGAAATAGAGACTGTCACCTAGTTTTATGGTGTTGTTTAATCATTCATTAGGAACCAATGAGATGATCACATCAAAAGAATGAAGCCCACTGCACTAACATGGAAAATCTGGTAGTTTCTTTCAAGATTTTTCCAAAAAGCATTTAGGACAAAATAAGCTACAGTACCTATATTTAAACCTCCATTATTAGAACGATCGAATTATTAAAATATTAAAAAAGAAGACAAAGCAGAATCATTTTGTATGTCTTATATTATCAACCTGGGGGGGGGGCGGACGACAAATTAAGACACTAAAGCTATCAAGGAAATTTGAAGAAAAAATTAAGATCACTATTTATGCATATATCATTTATGTGCATGATTCAGAAGATTGCCTTCTTATTTTTGGTTTGTTACTGTGAAGGAGAAATTTTGAAGAAAAAAGTTAAAACTCAAACTGTTTAAAAATTGCTTTTAAATTTACTGATTTGGAAGATATCAATATCTTTTAAGCATAATATTTCATTAAAAATAAAAAATAAAATATAAACAGTGAGAAGCTGGTATGGTGAGAGTGGTTAAGAGCATAAGTGTTTTGGTGTAAAACAAACATGGGCAATGTGTCTTGAGTTCTACCATTTTCCTGGCTGTGTGACCTTGGACAAGACCCTGACCCCTCTAGGCCTCCTTATCTTTCATAGGAAGGTTAAGGAATAAAATGGTGCTTAGCATTTCCTGGCTGGTATTAAATACTCTCTAAATTTTAGCTGTTATTATTATTGTTATCATTACTGGCTTTTTTATCTGAATGTTTTGGAGCTTTTAATTTCATGAATGATAGATGTATATTGTATTACATCTACTAGGTGTTTTGGATTATGTTTTTAGCTTAGAAATTGATGTCAAAGAAGGACAATCTTGTCCTTTGCTCTGTTCCATTAATATTAATTATCAAGGGAGATTTTTCTATAGATCTCATCTAGTAGGATAGTCTCATTCTTTTTTAAATTGTAGCTGTTACTTCACCTAAAAAAAGGCTTTTCTTGTTCTTATTTTTATTTTGTTTTGTAATTGCATGAAGATTAGGTAAGCTGCTTTCAAACTAGATAATCTAAACTGACCCCACACACACATACAAAATATTGAATTTTGTCAGAAGCTTTTTACCTCTTGTCTAGGTCTGTCCTCTTATTTGCATTTCACAGGGAATACAGAGCCTCTGGGATGCTGTTGTCTCCTTTCATAAAAATGTAGCTTGATATGTACTACTGTTTAAAGAAGATTTAGGTTCAAAAAGTTTTAATTTTTGTCCTGGTAATGTGGGTAACTTAAAAAGTATTTAATCTTATGAAATACGGGATCACTTAAATACTTTATGTTGGAGCGGCCTATATGTTTGTAGTGATCTTGCTTTTAATTATATTAATAGTAGTAGAGTAGAAGAAGATGTAATAGTTGACACATAAATTGTCACCAGAATTACTTTGATTGTGATGACTTCTCTAAAAGTTTTTCTTAGTTATAATGACCCCCCCCCCCAAATAGGTTATGAAATTAAATTTCAAGGAAGTGCCTTTCTCCTCACTACTTTCTTTTTTTCTCTTGGTTCCATATGCCTACCCTTATCCCTAACCACTCCTCTGCCCTATTGCCTTTTCTCCACCCTCTTTCCTTTTACCAGAATTGGGTATAATTGGATATTTAGCTGAATCCCCTCTAGCAACATTTAGCAGTTAGACTTCTTTGCAGATGCTTTTAGAAAGTTGAAACTGTCCCTTAAAAAATGAATAGATCAGGGTAAACATTCAAACCAAGCCACAAACAAAATAATTTTTATCGCAGGGTCTATTTACTTTACTTAGAGAATTTTCCTAAGAATTATTTAGTGCATGAGAGAGCTCTATGGAATTAATGAATTTGTTATTTTTATATGAATTCCACCCCCTTTCATCCTACACTTCAGCCTGTATTTACTCCAAAGTGGGAGGGGAGGTCTGGCCAGAAAATCTATGTAACTAAAACAAATTGGCATGTAAAATTCTATCTATAGCTCTTTATTTTCTAAATTATTTCCTCAATGGAATAGAAACTTTATTCTTTGAAAAGAGTAATATGTATCCATGATAAGTGGGGGCCTGAAATTACAGTTTCTGTTAAAGTCACTGGTTTGATATTTGAATATAGTATAAAGGGGTGTTATGTGATTTATTATAGAGTGTCACAGTATAAATGACTGTAGAGGTAATATAGTAGATCCCTTTATTTTGAAGATGTGGCATCTGAGAATCAAAGATTAATAATTAACACAGACTTTACACCTAGCTAATAGCAGAACCCAAGACTCTACTGTAGGTTTATTTCCATGATTTATTTCCTCTACTAGTTATAGATGATTATATATATATAAAAAAAAAAAAGAAGGTGGGTCAGTGGAGAGTTTAAGGTAGAAATCATTTGGGAACAGTAAGACAGCAGTCTTAAAATCCCTCTGTCCCACGTACTATGGTTTGAAAATGACATTGTGGCTGAGAAATCACAACTCTTCACACCATGATTCTTACTTAAGAGATGGACAATAACTGAATTCTGTTTTCTTATTCTGAATCAGGTAACATTTCATTTTTAGCAATCTTTTATGTATGATAACTTACTAATCATCCACTATAGTCAAGGCATTGTGGCATTGTGCTGGTTAAATAAAGCACTAGTAAAACATAGTTACAAGAAACCAAAATTACTCTCTACCTATTATAAATATTTTTAGAGTCACAGACTCCTTTGAGAAACTTTGAATCTTCTCCCCTAAAATGGTATATACACACTAAAAGCCTATTTATTTATTTATTTATTTTTTCCAGTTTTTGGCTGGGGCCAGGTTTGAACCCACCACCTCCAATATATGAGGCCAGTGCCCTACTCCTTGAGCCACAGGCACCACCCTAAAAGCCTATTTTTTAGAATCAAGAATTGCTGGATTAAAACTCCTGTTTAACTTTGTACCTGGTTTTGAGCCATTTTTTCATTGCCAAATTATAACAGGAAACAACTGGAAAAGCTCACTAATAAACTTCTTTAAAAATGAGAACAAAATGGTCATTTTTATCTTTAACTTGTTTATGACTGTTAATGAATTAGGGTGTTTGAGAGAGGAGAGTGTATAGTTTTTTTTTTTTAGAAACTATAATTTTCTAATTGGTGGACATTTATCTGCTAAATAAGATAAATATCCTTTTGCCTGAGGATAGTGTAAGATCTAAAGCAATTGGTCTTTTAATCTGATTATCTAATCAAGAAGAGGATGACTTAAAGTATATCTTTTATATCGTCAGTGTTTGTACTTTTTCACCTTATTCATAAGCACATAATCAATTTTTCTTCTCCAGTAAATGGAGTTCCATGGCCTCAAGAGGCAACACGACGAAATAGCCATACCTTTAACTGCAGGATGCTAATTCACCCTCCAGATGAGCCGGGTACTGAGAACCAAGAAGCTTGTCAGCGGTATGAAGTAATGCAGTGTTTCACTGTGTCACAGCCAAAATCAATTCAAGAGGATGGGGAAGGTAAAGCAAAGCATTATTTTAAAGTACCTGCTTTTTCTATGACTTTAAAGATTAGGCTGGATTAATAAACTGCCTTCTTTAGATAATATTTTTAGTTACTCTAATATATTATCATAGTAGCTTTTCAATTTGCCATGTATTTCTTAATACTTAAAAAAATTGCTAACATCTATAATCATCCTTTAATATGCCCCAAATTCTCAGTTTTAAGCTGGCATTCCCACTAAAATGTCAAATAATTCAAACTAACTTGCTGTCTAGAAATAAGAGCTGTAACTAACTGCTGCCAGTTGGAAATGTACCAGATGCAGCAGACTGTCGAACAGCTCTGCTTTTTAGAAAGTTTCAAGTTGAGAGTGTAGGGAACATTGGAGAATAGGGATTGGCATTTTTCAGGCTATACAAGGTAATGTAGAAGGAGAAAGCTTATGAACAGATGGAAACATAACTGAAGCTCTAATATGAATATGGCATCAACATAGAATTAATTAACTATGTGACAGTGGATGAGTTTGCTATGTAAACTTAGACTGAACTAAGTTTAGGAATACCATAAGTTGGGAACTGGAGGAAGATAGTAGACAAGCAGTCAGTCAAGTGCAAGAAAGGCCATGTATGTAGCAGGGCTCATCAAGAAATGTAAGTCACAGTCAACTGGGGACTTTTTACAAAATACACATGCCAAGTATTATGTGATGAAAGTTCAGTTTTAGCTGTGTGATACTCTGTACAGCACTCTTAAAACAAAATTTGGGAATGGGACTTTTAAAAAATCATATAGTCTAAAAACATAAAGTTCTCTGTTAAGAACAAATAATACTTCAGATTTAAAAGTTGTTTTTCTCATGATTATCTACATAGTGGTTCTAAGAATAAACTGTGTAGCCATTAGATGCTGATGAGTATAGGAAATTGACTACAAAACTATATTTTAAAACACCATGTTACTTGTATCTAAGCAAGACTACTGCTACCATTTTCTTCAACAAAAGTGCTAGTGAAGCAAAACTACTACTTCTATTAATAATTGTTATCATCCAAATACATGAGATATATCAGTCTCCTCTAATCTAAGTGAGAGCATTTAATAGGAGTGATTTATACATACTAGCTCTCTACCTATAGCTATCAGTTTTTGGTTGCCAGCAATTTCATTTCTAATACACTATTAGATCAAAATACATTCCAATTTTTTTTTTTTTTTGAGACTAAGTCTCACTTTTTTGCCCTCAGTAGAGTGCAGTGACCACATAGCTCACAGCAACCTCAAACTCATGGGCTCAAGTGATTCTTTTGCCTCAGCCTCCCAAGTAGGTAGGACTACAGGCTTCTGCCACAACACCCAATTATTTTTCTTTTTAGAGACGATGTCTCGCTCTGGCTCAGGATGGTTCTGTTTTGAACTCATGAGCTCAGGCAGTCTACCTGTCTTAGCCTCCTAGAGTGCTGGGATTACAGGTGTGAGCCAACACACCCAGCCTGAATTCCAATATTATGTCAGATCCCGTGAGGTGTATTGTTTTTATAAAAACCATTAAAAGCAAGTGATAGATATAGATCATTTTCTATCCTCTTACCTTCAATTCACCCTTCTTGTTTTGGTAGATTTCCAGTCATGTTTGATTTGTATTGCACGGCGATTACCTCGGCCTCCAGCTATTACAGGTGTAGAATCCTTCATGACCAAGCAAGATACTACAGGTACTGTAAACTTCAGAATGTTCTAGAGGTCTTAATGATATGACTGCACCCTTTAATTATATCCAAAATGTTATATCCTTCTATTGTATTATATTCATCCTCTGCTCCCTAGTTTTATACAGAAAACATTTTAAATGGTAGCCTCCCACTTTTTTTGTTTTTTTGTTTGTTTGTTTTTTGTTGTTGTTGAGACAGGGTCTCACTCTGTCATCCTGGCTAGTTGTGCTGTAGCATCATCATAGCTCCCTGCAACCTCAAACTTTCGTGCTCAAATGATCCTCCTACCTCAGCCTCCTGATAGCTGGGACTACAGGCATATGCCAGCCCACCCAGCTAATTTTTCTATTTTTAGTGGAGATGAGGGTCTCGCTCTTGCTCAGGCTGGTCTTGAACTTCCCAGCTCAAGGAATCCGCCTGCCTCAGCCTCCCAGAATGCTGACATTATAAGCATGAACTGCTGCACCCAGCGTAAATGATGTTCTTGATACTATGCTTTTCAGATGCTATAATTATCATGGGCATGGGCAGGGTGTTGGAGAGAACATTTTTTTAAAGCTATTCATATACCTATATTTGTTTGACTATACCTTACTTTTATAATCATGGAATAAAATGTTTAAAGAAATTTGAGAGGAGTATAAATATTTGTATATGTAGGTATACATATATTTATTACAAATAGATATGAACATGATGGTTTTAACGTTATACTTAAATGTATCTGGCTGTTTCTTTTTTCCTTTATTCTTTTTCTTTGAGTTACTTAATACATACTGAGTCCCTAGAGGTGCCTGTCTCTGTGTTTAAGATGCATATAGCTGAGTAGAAATCAATGATTTAATTACATTTTATGATGGAGAAGTTGTATGATTGTGTAAGGGAGGATATATAAAAGTAGCTGGTCAACAAAAGCCTATCTAAGGAGCTGATGTGGAGCCCTTGATCCTCAAAGTGGTGTTAAGTTATCTAAAATATGAGTGTTGGAGGGAGGCTGGTGAAGAATGTCTGGGTGCAGAGTGAGTGTTCCTCAGTGAGGAAACAGCTGCAGAAGTCAGACAGGTCTGGGAGAAGAACTGAAAGGAGGGTGGGAGAGCCACAAAACCAATTATGGTGAGCCTGCCTGAAAATAAGGCCTTCTTTTTAAAGTCTTGATTTTTTAGTATGAACAAATTCCTGTATTGTTTGATTTTACATTTACACTAATACATCAGATATGTACTCATCAATCAGGAGTTACATATATATCACTCACCTCTCTAATACTAGAAATGTAGTTATTTTTTGACAGATTGAGATTTTAAAAATCATTCCTAATGAATTTTACTCTTTGTGAAAGTTCAATTTTAATGTACATCTTGACTTTTACCTCTTCTTTATAGGATCCCATTTCATTATTAATTGTTTAGTTCTAGTAGTCTAATATTCCTATGTTATGTGCTTGCTTTTTATGTTTTAATTAATATATCATTTATTTATTTGTCAAGACAGAGTCTTGTTCAGAGCTATGATGATGCCACTACATTCTAGCTGGGGCAACAGGGTGCAAGACTCTGTCTCAAAAAAAAGGACAAAACCCCAAAACAAAAACTGATATCAAAGTTCCAGGCTTAATACATTCCAACAGCTTTTGCTAAAGACCCAGTAGGGATAAATTAATACACATCATAGAAGATAGTAAAGAGAATGTCCAGAGCCTGAAGAGATGTTATCTGAGGATACTAATTATCTATTACCAGACCTTTCTTCAGTGCCTTTTTGAGTCTACCATATATCATGTTCCTTTCTGTTTTCCACCAACATACCGCACTGGAAAAAAGCTAATAAGCCTTTTTTGAAAATCAAAAATACTTTGCATGGAGGAAAAATTGATATCCTTGGAACAAACCCTGATCTTTTACATCATTAACTGGTTAATATAAAAAGAAACCAAATAAGGACTTTGAAATAGCAAAATGAAAACCTGTTGGAAAGAGTGATTGTTGTGTCACAGAATAAATGTCAGTGATGAGGGAGGCCTAAAAGTTATGAGGCTAATTTAGGAACAAAGCACTGGCCCCACATACCGGAGGTGGCAGGTTCAAACCTGGCCCTGGTCAAAAACTGCAAAAAAAAAAAAAAAGAAAGAAAAAAAGTACATCACTGTACTGTACACACTTGTTATACAAAGACACCAGAGAAATATAAAGTATGCTTAAATCTAATACTAACATTATATCACAGAATTGACTTAGCCAAAAATAATAGATGGGCTACAATAAATATTAGTCATTTTATTGATTAAATTATTGTGCTTTTTAACTGTGGGGATAGCTTACCAAATGAGGAGTTAAAAAAGACCACAGACCAGTATGGTCCTCAGCCCGTTAGGAGCAGGGCTGCAGAGCTCTGCCCCCACAGCCTCCTCCCCACCCTCCATCCATGAAAAATTTGTCTTCCTTGAAACTCAGGAACCGGCCACAGAGCAGGAGGTAAGCAGTAGGTGATGGAGCGTAGCAACTTCATCTATCCTTACAGCTGCCAGCTGCTCCCCATTGCTTAACATCACCACCTGAGCTCCACCTACCTCTCTGCCCACCCCTGTCCATGAATAATTGTCTTCCATGAAGGTCATGACTATGCCAGAAAGGTTGGGAACTGTTGTCTTAATAAAAGAAAAGCTTTTACCAGTCGTTTTTTGGTGAGGGTGTTTTTGGTTAGTTGGTGGTGGGTTCATTAAACTTTCCTCTGTCAAGCTGAGGTATTCTAAATCAAGCTATTTATGATTTTACTCTAAGATAGTCTTTGCATTATGGGTTTGGTACCAACACTGCTAACTTAAGCACCTTCTCCCCTCTCAGTCATTTTCTCCCTCCCAGTCTCACAAGTCCAGACATTCTTGCTTTTTAGTGGGACCACCCTGACATCAAGACACATATGTACACATGCCTCCCTTAGTCACTGCCTTAGGTTATGAAGGAGTGCAAGAGAATCACTTAAGCCCAAGAATTTGAGGTTGCTGTGAGCTGTGACGCTACAGCACTCTATTGAGGGTGACATAGTGAGACTCTTATCTCAAAAAAAAAAGTTTTTTGCAAACCTCAATGTAACCTAAACCAATTCTGCAAAAGATACACAAAAAGTAAAAAGCAAAGAATTAAAACACACTACCAGAGAAAATTAGTTTTAAGAAAGAAATATAGGAAGGAAGAGAAAACCACAAAACAATCAGAAATCAAATAAGAACATGGCAGAGAAAGGTCCTTACCAATCAGTCAAATGTGAATGGACTAAACTCTCCAATCAAAAGAGAATAGCTAAATGGATTAAAACAAAACTAAGAGCTAACTATACTATATGTTGTTTATAAGAAGGGCTCTTCACCTGTAAAGACAGCTGTTGACTAGGAATAAAAATATAAAAAAAGATACTCCGTGTAAATGGAAACAAATTGGGCAGAAGTAGCATCATTGTATGCGAAGGTGATGCAGCAGTGGAATCCCTGCTATAACCACTTCTTTATCTGGACGTAATTATGTCAGCAATTTAACACCAGCAGTCCCTGGGTTATGAACAAGATAGGTTCTGTAGTTTTGTTAAGTTGAATTTGTATGTAAGTTGGAACACGTATATTTACCTGTATGGAAGGTAATAACTTCCTTCATAACCTGGTAATAACTTCCTTCCTTCCTTGCAATAACTTCCATTCCTAAGTGTGAACCATACATAAGTTGGATTTTTGTAACTCAGGGACTACCTGTAATAAAACTATTTTAAAATCCAAAATTGTGTATAATTTTAGTTACAGTGTTTACCAGGCTTTCCCTAAACTGTTCTGAAATAACAAAATACTCTTATTTGAGTTTCAATTTATTTTCTTTCTGCTGTCTACATTTATGCCAAGACTTGGTTGATAACCTGATCAAGTAAGATTGGATACATCAGATTCAAGACCGTAACTAAGCTAAAGAAGTGAATGAATATTTTATTTCTAAGCAAACCAAATGGAATACATAAAGAATTAAATGAGGAGGCACAAACATTTATATAAGCTACAGTCCACTAGTTTCCTCCTACATGTATACCTTAGAACACTGAGACATGTGCGCCCTGGATCATGTGAAAGATATTCATAGCAGAGTTGATTGTAATGGCAAAAAACTGGAAACAATCTAGATGCTCATGCATGGGAAAATTTAAAGATGAGGTGGGAGGTCCAACAAGGGAGGAGTGCACATGTAATAGAGTGATTGGTAATGTCAAGCTCTGAAGTTGAATGGTGGGTTTGCAGGTTTTGTTTTATTAACATAATTCTTTATATATATATATATTACTGTATTATCTTGTAACATATAATAAAACAAATCTGAATAATCCCAAAGTAAATTATCTGCCTCTGATTAACTGAGCAGTAACTTAACCTGAATTACCTCATAGCCATTTAGGAAATTTGTTCCAATGCGATAACAATACCAAATCCCCACTAAATTTAGTAAAGCATTTTTTCGGGGTGTATAATGCCTAGCAAATCTTAATGTTCTTGCTCATTATCCTTTTTTTTTTTTTTTTTTTTTTTTTTTGTAAAGACAGAGTTTCACTTTATCACCCTCGGTAGAGTGTTGTGGTGTCACAGCTCACAGCAACCTCCAACTCCTGGGGTTAGGCCATTCTCTTACCTCAGCCTCCCGGGTAGCTGGGACTACAGGTGCCTGCCACAATGCCCGGCTATTTTTTTGTTGTAGTTTGACCGGGGGCTGGGTTTGAACATGCCACTCTCAGTATATGGGGCCGACGCCCTACCCACTGAGCCACAGGCGCCGCCCACGTTATCCTTTTCTAATTTAACTTTTGTTGCTTTCAGTCTTTGTTTATTCTTAAATGTAATATTATCGACATTTGAGAAAGAGAAAAAAGCTTATTTTTTCATATTCTCTGCACTTAGTAATTCAAAATTAATTTAAACCAAAACAGTACATTTTATCTCTGCCTCTCCTTCCCCAGTAAGTGATCCCAGTCAGTCATTAGACTGAGAGAGGATCCAGAGAGCAAACCAGAGGAGTTTGGGCTGTATTAGTCTCAGGGCTTCAGGTCAGATTGGATGACCCTACTGTGACTTTAATACTTAAATGGAATTTTCGGATATGAATTACTAGTACTCCAAGGTCAGAATAATTTTTATGTTATTATATTTCATTACTACTGTATATACTCGAGTATATACGGTACATCTAATAAAAATTAATAGTGCTTTTTAATGCTTTTATCTATTGAGCATTTGGAAGGAGAGACTACTCCTTAGATGCAGTTGTTAGTTTTTAAATATGGATGATTTATATCAAAAGGTTGTCATAAATGTAAACTTTCGTTCTTTGTGTAGGTAAAATCATCTCTATTGATACTAGTTCCCTGCGAGCTGCTGGCAGAACTGGCTGGGAAGATTTAGTGAGGAAGTGCATTTATGCTTTTTTCCAACCTCAGGGCAGAGAGCCTTCTTATGCCAGACAACTATTTCAAGAAGGTAAAGTTTCTCTCTATTGTTTTCATTAACCTTGCTCTTTATTAATACTAAAAAGTTTGTATAGAACTTATGGCTTGATAAGTATTTTCTCCAAATTATAGTTTTTGCAAGAACCGGTTTTAGGAAAGGAAGAAATGGGTAAGCGAAGTAATTCACAAGTGGATCCTAAAATTTGGGATGCACATTCTAAGGAACAGGATGTCATGTGGTGGTCACTCGTATTCATTCATTCATTCATTCATTCAGCAGACATGTATCAAGTTCCTAACAAACCTGGAATACTAGGTGAGATTCCAGGGATACAACAAAGACTAAGAAGTAGGGTTTGCCTTTAGGAACTCATAATACATTAGGGGAATATATGGCAACTCTAAAGATCTGTATGATGTGGGCTATAATAGAGCTGTAAACAAAGAAGAAAAAAATTAATTCTGACTGGGAAAATTAATGATGACTTTAGAAAGGAGGTGATATTTTTTGTCTAGCTCTTGAAGATCATTCCCAGCAGAAGAAGCATGTAAAAGGGCTTCTGGATAATACTGCGGTTCATATTATGAATGTTTACATTATAACAAAGCACTGGTAGCTCCTGACTCAGGTTGAAGTTTCAAGTCAAAAAGTATATCCTATGCAATTACTATTAAATGGCTGCTGGGTCTTAGTAGGTACTGTGGGAATATTTAATGATAGGAAAGGTAGGGAAAGTTATTTGAGAATTAAGGCTAAAAAGTTCACAGAGATTGAGAGTTGAAGGATTCTGATGTACTCTTAAAATATTCTAATTTAATTATGGTAGGCTAATATTCTTTTTTCAAGTGTAATTTATTCTCTAAGCTCTAATTAGTTTCTTCAGCAAGAGACTCTTTCTGTAGCTATTCTTGAGAAACAAATTTAAAATACTTTTCATTATTCCATCATTTTACTTTTAACATTTTCTCATAACATTAGATTTCCTAAGTTTACAGATGATTTTCCATTCATTACATTTTAGGTCAACTGCTTCCTAGTGGCATATGGAGGAAGTAGGTTGATTTTTTTTTTTTTTTTTTTTTTTTTCCTGGAAGCCATCTATATAAATCTCACAGTCCTACTTACTTCTGGGACAGCTTCCTACAGACTAATGAGTCTCCAGTGGGCTCCTTACTAGGTTTGCCACGCCTAATAATGTATTTCACTGGGTAGAGCCAAGAATCTGAATTTTTAGAAGTTTCCCGGGCAATCTTGAAGTACAGCCAGGTTTGGAAATAATTACAGTAATCAACTAATGCCACTGAATGTAAATTTTGTGACTTCCTCTACCAAGAGTGGCACTTGACTTCTGCATAGGATTGGGATTCAGACCACTGTCTCCATTCACTGCCTAAAGTTCTGAAGCATATTGTACCATTTGATTTTTCTTTGTCTGAACTTTTTAAGGGTTTACTTAAAAAACTTAAGTTTATTTGCCTGCACTTTATAGACATTTTCACCAAGACAAGCAGATCTAGATTATTGTCTCATTGTCTAAGTGACTAGGCTCCCCATAGATGTGGTTAAGCCACAATTTAAGGTATGTGTTCTAAACTGTTAGAATTCCCTATAAAATCTATTGATTAGAGTATAATGACTAGCCTGTCATTAATACATAAAGTGAAACAATTCAGAGTAAAATGTAAAGCAATATAAGTATAATCCAGTTTCTCTATCCATTTAGTCATTTCTTAATGTTCTCTTCATCTACTTTTTTAGAAAAAAAATCCTTATCAATAGAAATAAGTTACATTTTTTCCAGAATTAAGTTATCCAGAGTCCACATGACTTGATTTTAGTGTTTTGGAGATCTGGACAACTTGGCAAACGTCTTTAATTGAGCACACCTTTTTCTAGCATGTTATATAGTCAGTAGTATCTTAATAAGAAAAATGTGGTTCATGAAACACTTAGATGAGAATCACCTGTTACAGATGTTGACACGATGAATTGAAATCTCCGATGAGGGCCCAGATATCTTAAGAAACCTTGAAGATAATGCATAAGGTTGAGAACCACTGGTCAATTAAGATCGGAAAGAGTTATAATTTGAATTTGCCATTTCCTTGCTGCCTCTTCACTTAGGGACAATGTGAATAGAGCGAAACAAATTATACCACTGCATCCTTGATTGTGTGTAAAACTTTACAGTGATTGATACTTAGGTAAGAAGAATTTGTTCCCCATCTGTTGTCATTTTTTCTGCCCATTTGCTTACTCTTTGAAGGCAGCAGCTGATATAAAATTCTAGTACACATTAAAAATTTTAGTTCTTAATTTTTTGGCTGCTTTTGACAGAAACAGCGCATGCACTGCTTTTAACTATTTTATCTTCCAGAGTCAAATATGAAAATACATTTCAGTCAAAGAATATGTGGGAATACTCAGCATGGACTGGATTAAAACTACACTGAGATTGGGAGGAAATAGGTATTAGAATCACTCGAGGAGCTTTTTAAACTAGGAGAAAGTCCATGCGACTGTATGTGGTTTAGTAAAGGTTTTGTTTAATTCAGAACCGTTACTTTAAGGAAAAAGTCTAGGGTGATAATGGTCTGAGGTCCCTGATAAGATAAATTCATCTGGGACAATTGTTAAACCAGAGTCCTAGACCCTACCCCACACTACTGAATCAGAGTCTGTAGTCTAAGATGTTTTCTTATAGTGAAATTTGTAAAACATAAACCTAGATTCTATAAGATGTTAATAGCTATAACAGGAAATGATGTTTCATGTTTGATTAAGTTTGGGAAATGCTTTAGTCTCCTGTTTGGGAGGATTTATAAGACACATTGAAGGTATTTAAATTTCTGGGACGTTCTATGATAAAACTTTGTTACCCAGACTTTTTTCATACATAATACTTTTTTCTGGAGCACATCAATTAGCAGTTAAGAGTAGTAGTCATAAGAAATTTTAGGCTATATATCCTAGAAACTAGTTCTATGAAAGTTCTGTTTACCTATATACAGTGATATAAAGGATCAGCATTTCCTGTCTTTAAAATGGTTATGATATATAGTTATATTAAAAAGTGGGCTAAGATAGCACAACATACATAGTGTGAGCTTCCTCTTGTATATCTTTCTACTTTGCAATTCTAGAAAATGAACAAAATGTTAACAGTGGTGGCTATCTCTGTGTGATAGAATTACTAATGACTTTATCTTTACCTGTTTTGTTTCTTTGCTAACTCTTTAATCAACAAATAAAGCTATTTTCATTTTTTAAAAAATATCATTAGTAAGAGTTTGAAGGAAATTAATAGTATTAGAAAGTTTGAAAATATTGCTAAGCAACATAAATACACATTCATGATTAACCAGAATTTTCTTTGAGACTTGTATAATGTAGTTAATTCCAAGGTCCACATAATAGTTAACTGAAAATAATTGTATGTCAAATTCTGTTGAAAATATTAAAATCTGAGTTTACTATCCTCTTATACAAATTTTGATACACTGAATAGAATTTACTCATTGGTGACTGAAAATCTTAGAACATACAAGGTTAATTATTTTTTCTGTATCTAATAGCAATTTTTTAATTGCATTTTTACACATATTTAGGTAAATACCAAAAAGAAAAAGAAATCTCTACCGACATTGACCCATAGTACGACACATTTCGTACATTTAGTTATTGTCAATAAGGCATGTTTGTTTGAGGTTATCTCAGCACCAAATTGGAAGCGATCAAAAAACCAAATAGCTCTATTTCTACACCTGCTGTAACCTGGGAAATTTTAATGTTTCCTTTGTTTTTGTTGCTCTTTTGAAGCCTGTTCTACAACAACAACAAAAAAACAAGTGTCATGTTAAAGGTTCTTTGGAGAGTTTCTGAGATGTCAGTAATATTCCTTTCAATAATATCACTCCCCACTAGATGCTCTGTAAAGTTTAGAAATGGTTACTGGAGTCAGAGATCAAAATACTAGCTGTATAGTATAGTATCCAGGCAAAACTAGAACCAGAAAAGAGGGCAAGGACGGAGATCAAAATGGGATTTCAAAACTAAACCTTGAAACCCACTTAAAGGAGTAATTTGGCATGTAGAACAAATCTTTTGTCAAACCAATTCTGTAAAGAATTGTGGCTACCTTACTCATGTCTCACTCAATTCAGGATATTAGCAATAGGATTGAAGCTACTGGCATAAATGGTGTCCAGGGATTGACTAAATGTGTTTACGACTTAGGATGTATATACTTTAGAACCTACTTATTTGTTGTTTTGGAACAAATATTCGTTCTGTCCCTGCTGTGTACCAGGCTCCATAATAGACATTATCTCACAATATTACTGGCTCCATTTTTGTGATGAAGAAACTTAAGATGGGTGAGGGTGAATTTGCATTAAATCCTAAATTTGTAAATGGCAAAGTCTTAAGTCAAGCCTAAATCTGACTCTTAAGCTCTTACCCTTTTTGTTAATCTATGCTGACTTCCTATTTATTTCCTTATCTGAATAATTAAGTAAGCACCAGAATTTTAGCTAACTGGAGGGTCTTATTTAGTTCTAATTAACTGATGTTTTACCAAATTAAATATTGCCTTTTTCTCATTTCAAAGAATGGCTGTGTGAATTATAATATGCTGAGTCTTACTCTACAAATTCTCATCCAAAATAATCTAACTTCAAAACTTGAAGTGTAATTTCCTTGTATTAAATTAATAGAGTTCCCCAATAGAACTGCTATCTATATTGGTAGATAGCAGTTCTACCAATTTTGGCAGCGTAATTAACATAAAAACTATTGATGTTTCTGTTATCAACATAAAAAAAATCTTAATGTTCCCATGTTAGCCTAAATTTCTAGTTTTTCTCACTTTTTAGTGCTTGTCAATAGATCAAGGTATTTCTCATTAATTTCCATTACAAAATTAAGTCTGGATTCCTATAAGAGCATTAACATAAATTGGGGATATAACATAAATATTTAAGAACATAGCTAAAGGGCGGTACCTATGACTCAAAGGGGGAGGGTGCTAGCCCCATATGCCAAAGGTGGTGAGTTCAAGCCCAGCCCCGGCCAAAAACTGCAAAAATAAAAATAATAATAAAATAAATTTTAAAAAAAGAATATAGCTAAGATTGAAAATCTGTCCTATAGTAAATAAAAGTTATGACAGTTGATCATGTCATTATCAGTCTAGTTAGATGAGATTCAAGTTGAAGATGAATCAGCCAGTACATACTAGAAGATTTTTATCTCAAAGCATAGTTCAGGATTCAATGGAGAGTGGAAAATAAGAATAGGACACAATACCAGTCCTTATGTTTATTCTAGTTAAAGAAGGAAAATGAGTGTCTAAAAGTTATCTAGCAATGTAACTTGTTCAAAGCAATATAAAAAGTAATGAGAAATAAGGTTGAAAATGAAAGTCAAAATATACTGCTGTACTGTTCAGTATGGTAGCCACTAATCACATATAGCTATGGAGTACTTGAAACGTGGTTAGTGTATGAAGATTTATTTAATTTTAAATTTAAATTGCCACGTGTAGCTGGTGGCTACCATATTAGACAGTGTAGCTCTGTAATAAAGACAATAAACAATGATGAGGAAATGTATAAAACGGCATAAGCAAAATAATGTGAAATAACTGTCTGTCTTATCGAGCCCTTTATATATCCTTAGATTTATTATTCCTTGGGTTATTTTTTTAAAAATGCCATCCTTTCATTGGAGTTGTATTTTCCAAAATATATTGTTAAAAAGATATTAACAGTTGAGATTGTTAATACGTTTTTAGAATTTGCTATAGCAAATATTTACTTAAATCCTTTCACAAAAAACTACCAGGATCAATGAAAGGCTCTTTTTCATCCTTCATTGTTTCATTAGATAATAAATTTCTCCATTCGTTATATTTGGTAAATGTGCCAATGATTTAGCTGAAATTGTCACATGGGTAAGGCATGTGGTAGGTTAGATAATTAGTTTGACATAAGTCTTAATCCTTTCAATTAATTTTATATCCTTATTTTTGGTCCTTTGCCAGATTTATTATGGAACAGATTTATAACTTTTCAGTTGATGATATATACCCAAGAAAACAAAATAGAGCATGTCTTCTCTTTGCTTCAAGTAATATGTATCTTCAAAAATCATTTGTTGGCTCGTTGCCCATAGCTCAGTGGTTAAGGTCCTGGGCCACACACACCAGGGCTGGTGGGTTCAAACCTGGCCAGGGCCTGCTAAACAACAATGACAATAATGACAAAATAGTAACCGGGCGTTGTGCTGGGTGCCTATAGTCCCAGCTACTGGGAGGCTGAGGCAAGAGAATCGCTTAAGCCCAAGAGTTTGAGGTTGCTGTAAGCTGTGACATCACAGCACTCTACCGAGGGTGATGTAGTGAAACCCTGTCTCAAAAGAAAAAATTATTTATTAATAATTCATTTGAAGACTTTTTCACATTTCTTTTAAAATGTAATTGAAGCCCTTTCTGAAATATTTTTGAAAACTAGGACCAACATTTATTATAGGCTAAATGATAGTAGTCATTTATGGTAGTAATTCTTGTGTTTAAGTGGAGATGATTATTAACCTTTATAGCTGAATCTACCTATAAAATCTTTTTTTAAATAGATTTCTATTGTATTACTAAAACTATTGATATTTTATTATTTAATAGTCTGGTATAGCCTTTACATATTTAATAAACATGTTTAAAATTTTGTCTGCTGATAATAAAGCTTTAAGACAAAAGCAAATTATGTTGTTTATAAAGCAATTTGGCTATCTTAAGCTTTTTTTTTATATTAATCATTGGCTTTATCTTAATTTGCTTACTAAATCTAAAAAATTCAAACATTAAAATAACTTACATTAATATAATAATTCATCAAATGGGACCTTAGTGACTCATCTTCCTCAATGTAAAATTAAATTATTTTTTATAAAAAATAAAACTTATTAAAGATAATTCTCAGAGTAAAAGGGAAAAAAAGTACTTGCCAGTATTTTTAATGGAGACTTAATAGATTTGAAGTGTTGCCCCGTTATAGAGAAAGATTAAGATTGATATTTTCCTAATGTTTCTTCATGCTTATAATTTATATGAGGAAGCATCCATTCAGTAGAACAAAATTAAAATCTGTCTTAAAGTGGTATATTTCATCTGGAATCATTTTTCCCCCACAGATAATCTACTTTGTCTGAACTATTCTTTATTCTGAGTCTGAGCAAGCAGCAGTTGGGAGGGCATTTGAAATAAAGTTCTAGGTAGAAGGAAGGTCTGGTGACTCCTTGCCCAATATACAAGTGTCCGAATTTTAACTAGGTTTCTCTTTTGTTTGAAACAGTGATGACTCGTGGCACTGCCTCCAGCCCATCCTATAGATTCATATTGAATGATGGGACAATGCTTAGCGCTCACACCAAGTGTAAACTTTGCTATCCTCAAAGTCCAGACATGCAACCTTTCATCATGGGAATTCATATCATCGACAGGTACTACTTATTTGGAGAGCTTCTTATGAAATAAGTCAGTTCACATCTCTTTTTAGAGAAACATTTTGTGCTCTTGGTGGCTAGAAATCAGAAGTTCTAAGTCAGGCATAAAACTAGTATGAAGAATATATAATTAATACATATTTTCATATTGGGTTTTATAGTATTGTCATCTAACAGCTTTGTTGTTCATAAAGGGAAACAGGAAAGGTGAAGCTGAAAGTATGTGTTTTAGGGGATAAAGCCAAAAAGGTGGCTAAAACTTTTAAGTTTCCATATATGCATCTTATAAAAGACTTCAAAGTTGGTTAACATCATCATCATCATCATTATTACTATTATTGAAAGTGTTTTATTTTTATTAGGACAAACGTGATGCTCCTGAATTCTTGTTGACAATTTCTCACAGAAACTACAAATAGTTACAGTATCAACTTGAGATTTTTGAATGTCATTGCCTCTAATTCTTTCCCCTCTCTGAATATATTTTATACTAGTATATATAGTAAATACATGGGACTATTCTTTTATCTTCTGCCTTATTCAAAATTGCACATTTACAACTGTTTAAACTTGAACATTAAAAACAAAAACATTTTCCCTCACTTCATCTTTTTCTCATCTGATATATTTACTTATTGGAACATGGTAATGCCAGTCACAAATATGTTGTCATAATTATGAATTTAAGTAAAGAACTCACTGAAAACCTGAGTTCAGCATTCAATTTTTTTCTAATTTTAGTTTAAATTATGCTTGTGAGTGGAATTAGCACAGTTCTTTTTTTCATATTGTGATTTCTCTTTTAAAACATCTACTATGTCTGCATATCACCCTGTTTAATTTTTACATCAGTGACAACAGTATTTTCCTTACCCAGTCTTCCTTTTTGGAGTTGAAATACTTAAAAGCTATAACAGGGAAGTCATGAATAAGTGCTTTATAACAGAGGTGTGGGAAGTTTCTTTTTCAACCAAAGGTATTATTATGTTGTTTATATTCTGTTTAGAAAAAATTGAAAGTATATATATATTAGATTTTTTCCCAAGACCAAGAAGGATTTCTTTCACACATACCTGAGACCATTATTAAATTTAAAAGTCCATAAGCACTATTTTCTTTTTAAGTGGTGTTAATATTTCGCAGTAGTACTAATAGTCCAGTCCATTTAAGGTGATGAAGTTAATAGTCTTGTTTTATAATATATATCATAAAAATATATTTTAATTCAAACAAATGAAGATGTCTGAATAACATCTTTTTCCCCTTAGGGAACACAGTGGGCTTTCTCCTCAAGATGACACTAATTCTGGAATGTCAATACCCCGAGTAAACCCCTCGGTCAATCCTAATATATCTCCAGCTCATGGTGTGGCTCGTTCAGCCACATTGCCACCGTCCAACAACAGCATGGTATCCACCAGGGTAAACCGCCAACAGAGCTCAGATCTTCATAGCAGCACTCACAGTAATTCTGGCAACAGTCAAGGGAATTTCGGATGCTCACCTGGAAATCAGATTGTAGCCAATGTTGCCTTAAATCAAGGACAGGCCAGTTCCCAGAGCAGTAATCCCTCTTTAAACCTCAGTAATTCTCCTATGGAAGGTACAGGAATGTCCCTAGCACAGTTCATGTCTCCAAGGAGACAGGTTACTTCTGGATTGGCAGCACGGCCCAGGATGCCAAACAGTTCATTCCCTCCTAATATTTCAACACTAAGCTCTCCTGTTGGCATGACAAGTAGTGCCTGTAATAATAGTAACCGATCTTATTCAAACATCCCAGTAACATCTTTACAGGGTATGAATGAAGGACCCAATAACTCCGTTGGCTTCTCTGCTAGTTCTCCAGTCCTCAGGCAGATGAGCTCACAGAATTCACCAGGCAGATTAAATATACAACCAGCAAAAGCTGAGTCCAAAGATAACAAAGAGATTGCATCCATTTTAAATGAAATGATTCAATCTGACAACAGCTCTAGTGATGGCAAACCTATGGATTCAGGGCTTCTGCATAACAATGACAGACTATCAGATGGAGATAGTAAATATTCTCAAACCAGTCACAAACTAGTGCAGCTTTTGACAACAACTGCCGAACAGCAGTTACGACATGCGGATATAGACACAAGTTGCAAAGATGTGTTGTCTTGCACAGGCACTTCCAGCTCTGCCTCTGCTAACTCTTCAGGAGGTTCTTGCCCTTCTTCCCATAGCTCACTGACAGAGAGGCACAAAATTCTGCACCGACTCTTACAGGAGGGTAGCCCCTCAGATATCACCACTTTGTCTGTCGAGCCTGATAAAAAGGAGAGTGCATCTACTTCTGTGTCAGTAACTGGACAGGTACAAGGGAACTCCAGTATAAAACTAGAACTGGATGCTTCAAAGAAAAAAGAATCAAAGGACCACCAGCTCTTACGCTACCTTTTAGATAAAGATGAGAAAGATTTAAGATCAACTCCAAACCTGAGCCTGGATGATGTAAAGGTGAAAGTGGAAAAGAAAGAACAGATGGATCCTTGTAACACAAACCCAACCCCAATGACCAAACCTGCTCCTGAGGAAATTAAACTGGAGTCCCAAAGCCAGGTCAGTAATTCCTTGCTTCACAGAATGATTGTTCATAATTATTTCTTCTTTTTCATCTATTCTACTCTAACCATAGACCAGATTTGGATTCATGCAATGTTTTATCCTATCCAATGAGTATATATGAAGAGGTTAGCAGCAATAGTTGAAAAGTCACAAGATGCCCTAAAAAGTTCCTTTTTAAAACTTCAGAGGATTACAATGTTAATGCAGAATTCAAAAAAAAAGTAGATTTTTCTTCCTATCTATACAACCAGAGCTCATATCTTTAGAGATTTTTAATAGTACCTTCCCTGCCCCCTTCTCCCAGTCCTACCTATTGAGTCTAATTCCATGTGAATAGAATCTAGGAATCTGTATTTTAAAGATGCTCCCCAGAGCACTCTGATGTGTAGCTACGTTTGGGAACCTTTGATGTAAAGTAAAAGGAAGAGAAATATGAAGAGGTGGCAAAGTTACCTAGTCTAGCTTGCTTTTTATTTCCATTAAAGCATTTTCTAAAGCTATTTTCCTTTTCATCTGATTCTAACCACCCTCAAACACCATCAGAGAATAGGAACTTGAATATTCTGGGTAGTAGAATATTATTACCCTTTTTTAAATGCCCTGAGACAGAAGTAAATAAAGATCTTTCCATAAATTATTATGTGTTAGGAACCTCTATATTTAGGATGGGGTGGAGATGGAGTGAAAATTAATAAGCACATTCTTTTATTGAATAATTGCCTGTGGACTCTGAAGAAATCTAAGAAAATCAAAATATTTGGTCCTTTCCCTCTAAGAGCTTTCACATCATTTACAGACAAAATACAGACATTCATGAAATAGCTGTCAGTGTTCTTACAAAGCGGTTTATCAACGAGACTCCATTGTGAGGAAAGATTCACACTTAGTATGCATAGGTCCTTTAGTTTCTTGAACCAGCTTGATTTTCTGACCTCATCTCATGAAAATCTCTCTCTTCCCTCAGGCATACTGCATTCTAGGCACATGGAAGTCCTTGCCATTCCTGAGATAAGCCATGTCTCTTCTAAGCATCTTCTGCCTTGTTGTTCTTTTTCTGTGCCTGCTGAACTTCTACTCATCTTCACAAACCAATTCAGACAACATCTTTATAAAGCCTTCTCCATGTAGCGCTAGTTAGACATTTTTCTTCCTCTCTACTTCTAGTGCTTTTGTATTTCCTTTTATTATAATTTGTAGTAACACTATTTTGACTGGTTCTTTGTATGTGTGCTCTTTGGGGATAAGGCTGTGTCTCATGTTTTTTGTTACACTAAAACTAATATTGGGGTTGTTTTTTTTTTTAATCAGAAAACAGCTTTAAATAATAAATATATTAAAACTCTCTCACTCTTTAAAATTAACTTTACAAGTAACAGCTTTATAAAATAATGCCATTGTGTACGATCCTAATATTTCTGTTTTGGTGCACAAGTGCATGCATTTCTGCTGAAGTAGACCTAGAGGTAGACTGGCAGGATCATAAGATATGCATATGTGTAGTAGGTAATGCCAGTTTTCCTAGTGTATGAGAATTCCTTGTAGTTCTTCCATGTCCTTGCTAATACTTAGTACTGTCAGTTTTTTGTTTTTAACTTTTAGCCTTTCTGGGATGTGCGTAGTGGTATTTAATACTTTTAATTTGCATTTCCCTGATAAATGTTCATTGGTCATATAGATGTAATCTTTTGTAAATTGTCTAGTCGGATCTCTTGCTGATTTTTTAAATGAATTTTTTTTTGTTTATTGAGTTGTAAGAGTTCTTTATGTATTTAGGATATGGTTATATATTTGCAGATACCTTGTCCATGGAGTGGCTTGTCTTTTCTTTCTTTTAATCATGCCTTTTGATGAAGTAAAGTTCTTTGTTTTATATTTTTTAGTCTTTTCCATTATGGTTAATACTTTTTCGCACATGTGCAATGAAAAACATGCCAGCAGTGTTCATGAAAATGTTCATTTGTATTAGCCAAAACCTGGAAATAACCCCAAAATCCATCACATAATTGTGACATATTCATACATTGGGGTACTATTCAGCAATAAAATTAACGAACAACTGCTACATGTGACAATATGTCTGAATCTCAGAAACATAATTTTAAAGGAAATCAGACATTTAAAAAACACGTGCATATAATTCTATTTACATAATCTAAAAAGAAAAATTTTACTTGAACTAAATCATGAAACCCAAACAGCCATTTCATGTTGATTATCTTAAAGTAAATACAATATAGTAATATTGTGAAATGAAGCCAAATTTTCTTCTTCTCTATATAACTTCAGACAAATGTAAGAATTCCCTAACTATTCTAGAAGATATGTTTCTTTTTGGTTTGGGGGGGGGGCTTGTTTTGTTTTGTTTTGTTTTGTTTTGTTTGAGACAGAGTCTCACTATGTCACCCTCGGTAGAATGCCATGGTGTCACAGCTCACAGCAACCTCAAACTCTTGGGCTTAAGCGATTCTCTTGCCTCAGCCTCCAGAGCAGCTGAGACTATAGGCACCTGCCACAACACCCAGCTGTTTTTTGGTTGCAGTGGCCATTGTTTTAGCAGGTTCAGGCTGGGCTCAAACCTGCCAGCTTCAATGTATGTGGCCAGCGCCCCACTCACTGAGCTGTGGGCACTGAGGCAAGATATGTTCCTTAGAATATTAAATCTTAAAGTCAAAAGTGGCCTTTTTGACATCTTATTTAAAAATGTTTCCCAAACTTTAAAAATTTATTTTTAAAAGTTATGTCAATATAAATTTAAATTAAGTCATTGTATGTAAAATTTTGAAAAATATGACAGTAAAAAAAATCACCCATAATGTCATCATTAAGACATGTTTGACAGTGCTCCTGACACTTTTTTTTCCTGTCCAATCATTTTTCTATACATGATTGTATACTGAGATACATGAGATAAATATCGTTTTCTTGTATCCTATACCATATTAATACTATAGCATAAGCATTTGAATATTTTACCCTAGTGGAATAGTTAGCTCATGTAATTTCAAAGAAGCCCCAATCATTTTAATTATTTTTCTATCTTTCCTCTCTCATAGTCACACTTAATTCATAAAAAAAATTTTTGTTAATTCCTAACATTTAAAGGAAGGATTTTTTTTCTACATTTGTTTCACATGAAAGTGTAGAATATATTTCCTCTAACTTTGGTTTCTATTCTTAGTTTTCAGCTGACCTTGACCAGTTTGATCAGTTACTACCCACTCTGGAGAAGACAGCACCGTTGCCAGGCTTATGTGAGACAGACAGGATGGATGGTGCGGTCACCAACGTAGCCATCAAATCAGAGATCCTGCCGACTTCACTACAGTCCACCACTGCCAGACCCACTTCCAGGCTAAACAGTATGTTTTCGGGACAACACTTCATTTTAAATGTTCAGTGGTAATGTGAATTAGAACTTTGTCTCTCACTATTTTTATGTAGATCTTTTGCTTTAATTTAGAATGAAATGTCTTTTCATTGTTGCCATTACAAATAATAGCCAGTTCTATTTAGACACATAAACTTCATTAATCATATGTATTTTAAATTACAGCATGACCTATATCCTTTCTTAGTTAATGTTCAGGTGAGCCATTGATATTAAGGAGAGCAATTTTGTGTTCTTACCCAAAACGTACCATGACCGGACTTTCAGAATTATAATATTGTATCAGATTATGTTTCGCAAAGTGGTTTCCTTGAACACTAGTCCTGTGAGTTACAAAAAGAAAGGAGTCTGTACTAAAATACACTGGGAAGTACCACATATCCCATATATTCCATATTCCTCTTCTAAAGTTTTCGCAATGCCTATTAAAGATTTGGAGGAGTCTTGTTTTTTTTTGAGACAGAGCCTCAAGCTGTCACCCTGGGTAGAGTCCTGTGGCATCACAGCTCACAGCAACCTCCAACTCCTGGGCTTTAGGGATTCTCTTGCCTCTGCCTCCCAAGTAGCTGGGATTACAGGCACCTGCCACAACGCCCGGCTATTTTTTTGGTTGCAGCCATCATTGTTGTTTGGCAGGCCCAGGCTGGATTCAAACCCGCCAGCTCAGGTGTATGTGGCTGGCGCCTTAGCCGCTTGAGCCACAGGTGCCGAGCTGAGGAGTCTTGTATTAAAGAAACTTACTGAGATTTCTTTAACCTAACATTTCCCAAACTTTCTTGATTATGGAATTCTTTTCTCAAGTAAGACATAAACTAAACTCACAGAATGAGTTTTCCATGACCTACTGTTTAGAAGACAACTGTGTTAAAATATGTTACTGTTATTCTAACCAAGGTTAGGTTTTCCTGTTTAAGAGACATTTAGATAATATGATACTACAAGTTCATAAAGATAAGACTGTCAAATTCTTTCATCCATCAAATTTTGATGTGGGGGAAAAATAAAAAAACAGTGGTAATAATTCTGTTATGTGACCTTGGAACTAAAGGAAACTAACCAGCTCACTTTTAAAATTTGTCTAGGTTTTAGGCTTTAGTCTGTCTTCTTATGGGATCAGATATGGGACTACATTTATTTCAGTCTTATTAGAGCTTTTAGCTGTCATGACCCAATTCCTAAAAGTTTACCAACATTTCCAGACACCTGCAAAGACAAATCTGAGTCATCTGTGACATTTTGGGAAACGATATTTTGTTTGACCAGAATACTAGAGGAGGAGTCAGCAGCCTAGATTCAAGTCTCATATTTTCTATTTATTAGTAGTGTTATCTCAAGGACTTTATTCTCTTTATCTGCAAAATAAGAATTAGATGAAATGATTTTGAATTTCTTCTAATTAAAACAGAGAGACTCCAAACTCTAGGGTATTAGGCACAGTTGGAGAAACAGAGACAAGGGTGAAAAGAGATAAAATAAAAGTCAAGATTTAGGTGCAGTGGCTCCCCCCTTCTACTTGTGAGGCTGAGATGGGAGGATCACTTGAGGCCAGGAGTTTGAGAACAGCCTGGGCAACATAGTGAGGCTGATCTATAACAGAAAGGAAAAAAAAAAAAAAAAAAGAATGTATATTGATTGGTTTGGGTCCTTTTCCCTTTTCTCATCCAATATGAGAGACTGGATGAGTTTTCTCTGGGGCAGCTGACTGGCCCAAAAGAAGATGTCTAAATATGAGTATATGTAGTCTAAGTGCAAAAGCCATTCTGCCACCTAATCATCCAACAGTGAAGGCCACCAGCAGAGATAAGCCTCACACTCAGCCCTTCCACCCAGTGTCTTAAAACACTGACTTAATAGGCACAATCAAGGATCATCAGTACTGGAGCAAAGTCTGTAACTTGAAAGAGAGCAAAAGAAACAAAAGGAGTTTGCAGTGGAAAGGTATAAAGGGTGCATGGACCAAGGGAGAAAACTGCTAGAAATTTTAGAAAGATAAAGATACATTATCCATGAATAATATGGGCAGGGGGAAAGGACATAGAACAGAAAATGGTCTTAGAAATAAGAAATCCAAAATAAATTTTAGGGGAAATATGAAAGGATAAATCTAAGAAAAGCTCTCAGAGGAAAAAAAAAAAAAAAGAATGAAAAGACTAATGGAAAGTAGGGAACAAAAAGTTAAGGAAATTATAAGATATACCTCAGAGGACCAATAATTGATTAATAAGAATTCTAGTAACGAACAACAATGGGAATGGATAGGAAGATATCAAACAAAATAAGTAAGAGAACTTTGTGGAACTAACTAAAGTATATGATTCTGCACATTGAAATGGTTCAACAGGTATCCAACACAAGTAAAAAAAATTAATTTGTACCAAAGCTTTTCCATTTATCAGTCTGGAATATTAGAGGTAAAGAAAATATTCGGAAACCTTCAGAGAGAAGAATTGAATTATATACTGCAAATCAAGAATTTCACAGAGATAATATTGGTGCTGGAAGACAAAAGGGCAGTGTCTTGTGATTTGAGAAAGAGGACTTACAGTTTCAACCATGACAATAATAACTGGCATTGGACTGGCCCTCGCATTGAAATAACTAGAAAATATCAAAATAATAGGAAAGAATTCTTATCAAATAATAGATAATAGGCAGTGTGGGACTGTGATCTCTGTTAAAAGAGAAACAAACAAGATGAGCTCTGCAACATCTAAGCTTTTTTCTTGGAGACAGATAGGAGGAACCCAAAATGAGCACAAGTATTTTACTAACCCAAGGAAGCAGTAAGAGTTCAGTGAGACTGGGACTGCTAGAACTTGCTGGACAGAGTGCCAGAAATGACTGGATATGTAATCAAAGAGTTCGAGAGATCTGTCTAAAGTTGTTGTAATCTTAGACTGGATGCTGCACTGTACATGATAGTTTACAGGTAGAGCATGCACAGCTTATGAGGAAAGAACCACTGTCAGGAAGCTATGTGCCGAACTACCTCCAGAACTCACATAAGAGTGGAAGAAGTACTGACCAAAGTGTGTAGACCTCCTTGAACATGTGGGACATGTAGTAGAAAATTTATCAGAGGAAGCTTTATTTCTCCACTACTGCTCCTGAGAAAAGCAGGCTTACATGGACTTTTCACTTTTATATGCTGTCACCTTGGGCTTCTGCCAGTTCTCTTGCAGTCCACTTCAGTTCACCCTGCTTCTTTTTCTCCTCTGCTGCTGTCCTTCTTGCCTCTTCTGCCTGGGGTTCTAGGTAACTGTAGCATGCGGCTCTGTAGGCCACACTAACAGAGCCGAGTAGTAGCTGAGCCTGATGGGCAGAGAAGCCTGCACCTGCCTAATCATCTTGTCCCTGGCCTTCTCACTGGAAGCACAACCCCTGTAAAGCCCTCACCTTAGAAGCAGGTTTGTGAGACCTTCCCAACGAATCTAAAAAACAAACCTCAAAAGATCAAGCTGATGAACAAGTAAATTAACTACCTGAAGAATAGTATTCAGTAGTCTTTAAAAGGCATCAAAATTCAGACATTCAACCATGTAATGTTCATAATCTTGAGCATCCAGTAAATTAATGAACACACAAAGTAGCAAGAAAATGATCCAAAACCTGTACAAAAATCAGTTAATAAAAACAGATCTAGATAGGACAAAGATATTAGAATTAATAGAAAAAGACTTTAAAATGGCTATTACATGTTTTAAAATCTAAAGGAAAATATGAACATAATGAAAAAAGAAATATAAACTACAAAAATAAAACTGCCAAATAGACCTGGCAGAGCTAAAAAATACAGTATCTGAAATGAAAATGTCCTTGAATGGTCCTAACAGCAGATTGATCACTGCAGAATAAAAGCAGTGAACTTGACACAGTAACAGTAACTATTCAAACTGAAAGAAAAAAAAAGGAAAAAAGGGCCAAAGACAGATAGAGGACCTCATTCACCAATGGGCTAATCCCAAGGAGTCTAACATCACATAATAGTAATAATTGTAGAGGAAGAGAGATCAGAAAAAAAAATTTGCAAAAATAATGGCCAGAGAATTTACAAATTTTATGAAACTATAAACCTACAGATCCAAGAATTATAGTAAGCTCTAAGCAAAATAAACACAGAGAAAATGACTTTAAGCCATATCATAATCAAATTGCTGAAACAAAAATCTTAAAATCCATCAGGGAAAAATGACACATATGCCAAATGAACAACTGAAAAAAAAAAACAATACTTATTTTTCTATACCTAATATTACTCAAAATGATAGAAAGATGAAAAAGATAGAAAAAATGATAGAAAGTGTATAAAGATAAGAAAACAACTGACTTTCTGTATCTAGTGTCATTCAGAAATATAATTGAAATACAGATTTGTTTAAGGCAAGTGTGAAACAAAGTTTATTAAGGAAGAGAAAGATAGGTTTTACAGAATAAGAAAGCTTACAGAACAAGATACATTTGCCAGAGATGGTGAATGGGCCTCCATTGCCATAGCAAGTAGGTAAAGAGGCCTTGAATATGGCCAGGGGTTTTCTTTCACGTTGCCTGGGTTGGGCGTATCTTGTGTTTCAGAGATCACCCTGGAACTAGAGTTTTACTGCCCGATGCAGACTTCTCATGAGCCTCTCTGACAGCCTAATGGATCACATTGTAGATTTACATTAATGACATGATAGTCATTAGTCTTAAGGCTGTTCTAGGTCACCTTCAAGACTCTACTGTACCTGTTGCTAAGCTGTAGAGTCTTCTACATCCTTTTGCAGTTGGCAAGCTAAGTTTTAATTGGTAGATTGGTAGAATGGTCCCTCCTCCCCAGGTATGAGCAGTTAGGGATAAAATTAAGGTGGGTGGCACCAAGATAGAGGCCTAGGGGCCTCCCCTTTGTCCTCCTTCCCACGAGAACCCCATTCCTAAATAACTACCTAACCATTGGGGATTGGGAGTCCCAGTTTCCTGATCCTAGTTGACCTGGAGATTAAATGGAAAATTCTTTTTTCTTATTTTTTAAGTTTCTTTAAATGAAAAATGGTAACTATTTGAAACAAAACTAACAGTGAATAATGCAATGTGTCACGTATATTTGTATTTGTCATACATTTGTATGACAAAAGCACTATAGATGTGGAACAAATGACACAATTCTGTTTTATAAGAAATAGCTTAATATTTGAAGCTAGATGCTAAAAGTTAAAGATGTATTTCGTTAATAGGAAAGTATTACAAAATGGAAGAAAAGTCTACTTTCAAGTAAGTGAACTTATAGCAAGGTCACAATATGCATAATTAATTTATAAAAATAAATTGTATTTCTATGTAATGTTCAAATACAATTAAATAATTATATAGAAAAAGCAATTTTGAAAATATGTAAAATATTGAAGTATAGATTTTATTTTTTTCTTTATGAAATCGTAGCTGCACAGTGATGCATTTATGGGGTACAGTGTACCGATTTGATACACAATGTGAAATGTTTACATGGAACTATTTAACACATCCATTACCTCGTTAACTTATACGTTGTGGTAAGACACTTATACCCTTTTCTTAATATTTTTGAAGTGTACCCTTGCATTGTACACATTAGGTGAATTACAAATTTAAATAGAACAATGTGTACGGCACTCTGTACTGAAAACCTCATTGCTGAGAGAAATTAGAGATGGTCAAATAAATGGAGAGAGATACCAAGTTCGTGGATTAGAAGATGCAATGTTTTAAGATGTCAGTTATATGGTTCCAGAGTTGAACCATATAGTCCCAATAAAAATCCCATCAGGGATCTTTGTAGAAATTGACAAGCTTTTTCTGACATTTATGTGGGAGGGCAAAAATCCTGGAGTAGCCGAAACCACTTCTTTCTTAAAGAAAGAGAGGTGTGGTGAGTCCTCACATTTGGGGAGGCCAAGGCAGGCAGATTGCTTGAGCTCGGGAGCTCAAGACCAGCCTGAGTAATAGCGAGACCCTATCTCTACTAAAAATAGAAAAACTGAGGCAAGAGGTTTGCTTGAGCCCAAGAACTTCAGCTTGCTATGAGCTATAATCCATGGTATTCTAGTCAGGGCGCCAGAGTGAGACTGTCTGAATGAAAAAAAAAAAAAGAAGAAAACTCTAAGTATTTGTACTACTTCATTTTAACAATTCTATAAAGACAGCATAGTTTTAGAATAAGGATAAACATAGATCAGTGTGATAGAATGGGAAGTCTAGAAACAGACCCACATTTATATGGTGAATTTATCTTCAACAGAGACACCAAGGTAATTAGATAGGAAGAATAGTCTTTTCAATATATAATGATCTAACATCTGGATATCCACGTGGAAAAAAAAATGAACCTCAAACCCCACCTCACTCCTTATGCAAAAAATGAACTCATTTTAGATCAAGACTTAAATATAAAAGTTAAAACTATTAAACTTTTCTATAAAAACATTTATGTCATTGAATTAGACAAAGACTTTCAGTAGGACAGAGTACAACAACAACAACAAAAAAATGGTAAAAGAGATTTCATTAAAAGTTAAATCTCTGGGCGGCACCTGTGGCTCAGTGGGCAGGGCGCCGGCCCCATATACCGAGGGTGGCGGGTTCAAACCTTACCCCCGCCAAACTAAAAAATAGCCAGGCGTTGTGGTAGGCACCTGTAGTCCCATCTACTTGGAAGGCTGAGGCAGGAGAATCATCTAAGCCCAAGAGTTGGAGGTTGCTGTGAGCTGTGATTCCACAGCACTCTACCCAGGGCAATAAAGTGAGACTCTGTCTCTACAAAAAAAAAAAAGTTAAATCTTCTTTTGAAACCAACTCTAAAAGTGAATCAATAATAATCTTTCAAAACATAAATCACTAGGCTAGACCCAGATGGGTTTACTGGTAATTCTATGAAACATTTGAGAAAGAAATTATGTTCTGTATAATCTCTTCCAAAAACTAGAACCAAAGGAAATATTCCTAACTCATATTTGCAAAACACATATCTGATATAAAGGACTGGTACCCAAAATACACAAAGAATCTTAAAAATTCAACAATGGGAAAACAAGCAACCCAGTTTAAAAATGGGCAAAAGATCTGAACAGATACCTTACCAGAGAAGATACACAGATGGTAAATAAGCGTACGAAAAGATGCCTAAAGTTATATGTCATTAGAAAATTACAGACTAAAACAACAATATGCTGGCGAGGATATAGAGCAACAGGAACTCTCATTGCTGGTGAGAATGCAAAATGGTGCAGCCACGTTGGAAGACAGTTTGGCAGTTTCTTATAAAACTAAGCATACTCTTACCATATGATCCAGCAATCATGCTCCTTGATGTTTACCCAAATGAGTTGAAAACTTATGTTCACACAAAAACCTGCACATGAATGTTTATAGCAGCTTTATTCATAATTGCCAAAACTTGGAAGCTATCAAGCCATGAAAAGACATTGCTGAGAAGAAGCCAATCTGAAAAGGCTACATGCTGAATGATTCCAACTATGTTCTGGAAAGGGTAAAATCATGGAGATAGTAAAAAGATCAGTGTTTGCTAAAGCAGGGATGAATATGGAGAGCACAGGGGATTTTTAGGTTTGTTGCTGTTCTGCTTGATATTCTGTATTGGTGGATACATGTCATTATATGTTTGTCAAAACACAAAGAATGTACAATACAGAGAGTAAGCCCTAAGGTAAATTGTGTACTTAAATTAATAATATGTGAGGTAAAAAAAAGGTAATAATATATGAATTTTGGCTTATTTCTAACAAATGTGTCACAGTAAGGCAATAATAAGAAAAACTGCCCAATCTAAAAAGTAGAAAAGGATTTTAAAAGACACTTCACAAATGAAGATATGAAAATGGCCAATCAGCACATGAAAAGATAGTCAGTATTTTTAATCATCAAGAAAATGCAAATTAGAACTAGTGTAATACCACTGCATACCACTAAAATGTTCATAATTCTTTTTTTAATCATAACTATACATTTATGGGGTACAGTGTGCTGATTTGGTATGCAATGTGGAACACTTACATCAAACTAATTAACATAACCATCACCTCACTTATTTGTTGTGGTAAGACATTTATACTCTATTCTTTTTTTGTGTGTGTGAGACAGAGTCTCACTATGTCACCCTCGGTAGAGTGCTATGGTATCGCAGCTCACAGCAGCCTCCAACTTTTTGGTTTAAGCAATACTCTTGCCTCAGCTTCCCAAGTAGCTGAGACTACAGGCGCCCACCACAATGCCCAGCTATTTTTTGTTGTAGGTGTCATTGCTGTTTAGCTGGCTAGGGCCAGGTTCAAACCCACCACCCTTGGTGTATGTGGCTGTGGGTGCTGTGGGTGTATGTAACCACTGTGCTATGGGTGCTGAGCCTCTCTACTCTTAATAGTTTTGAAATGTGCCCTTGCATTGTGCACAATAGGTAAGGTCTCACCAAATACCCTCCCTCCCTGCTCTCATCCCTTCTTCCTCTTCCCTTCTTCTCTCTGGACTACAGTTGTGTTTTATCATTCATAAGAATGTGTAGGTGATTATACATTGGTTTCATAATAGTATTGAGTACATTGAATACTTTTTTTTCTATTCTTAAGATACTTTACTAAAAAGAATGTTTCAGTTCCATCCATGTAAACTTAAAAGATGTAAAGTCTCCATCCTTTTTTATGGCTGCATAGTATTCCATGGTATACGTATACCACAATTTGTTAATTCATTCATGGGTGAGTGGGCACTTAGGCTGCATCCATGACTTGGCAATTGTGAATTGGGCTACAATAAACATTCTAGTGCAAATGTCTTTGTTGTAAAATGACTTTTTTTTGAGACAGTCTCACTCTGTTGCCCTCAGTAGAGTGCTGTGAAGTCACAGCTTAGAGCAACCTCCAACTCTTGGGCTTAAATGATTCTCTTGCCTCAGCCTCCTGAGCAGCTGGGACTGCAGGCACCTGCACCCAGCTATTTTTTGTTGCAGTTGCACTGCTGTTTTAGCTGGATGGGGTGGGGTTTGAACCCACCACCCTCGGTATATGGGGCCAGTGCCCTACCCACAGAGCCATAGGCGCCACCCTGTTGTAAAATGATTTTTGATCATCTGGGTATATACCTAGTAGAGAAATTGCAGGATTGAATGGTAGGTCTACTTTTAGTTCCTTGAGTATTCTCCAAACTTCTTTCCAAAATGGTGTCTCAGCTTGCATTCCCACCAGCAGAATAGAAGTATTCCCTTCTCTCCATATCCATGCCTATAATCTTAGCACTCTGGGAGGCCAAGGAGGATCACTGGAGCTCAGGAATTTGCAACCAGCCTGAGCAAGAGTGAGACCCTGTCTCTACTAAAAATAGAAAAATGAACCAGGCGTAATGACATGTGCTATGGTCCCAGCTACTCAGCAGGCCAAGGCAGGAGGATCACTTGAACCCAGGAGTTTGAGGATACAGTAAGCTATGATGATGCCACTGCACACTAACTGGGCGACAGGCACAGAGTGTGAGGTCTGTCTCAACAACAACCATAACAAGGACATTTGCAGACATAAAAGGGCTTAAATTTGTATGGTATACAATACAACATTATGGTACACCTTTTTTAATGAAAGTCTTGGAGGGTTTACTTCAGAAAAGGGAGAAAAATCAAAAAAGAAAAAGGTACAAGGCCCAGGGGATACAAAGGATCTGAAAAAAGTCTAGGAATGACAACTATTCCACAACTATTCCACAACACTAGGGAATAATGAATGTGCATTGAGCCAGTCCATGACAGTAATCAATTAATACATACTAATTTTAGAAATTACAAATAAGCATTATAAAAAGAAAAATAATCTTTAATCTCACAACTTAAAATGAACCAAAGGTATATATGTGTGTATGTGTGAGTATATACATGGATATATCTCCTCCCAGGATTTTTTTCAGTTAATAAATACAAAATAGCTTATAAAAAACAATCACCTTGAACATACTGTTTTAGAATGTGCTTTTTTCTTTTCATTTGACTGTACATTGTCAATCTCTATATCATAATTCATTAACCAATCTCTAAATTTCTGGAATTCGGGTTACTTATAATTTTTTCTAGTGTAAATAGTACAGAGACAATCATAAGGCTTTTTCAAAAAAAATCCTACAGAAAATCTTTCTGAAATGCATTTACTGTTTTCTTCAATTGTAGAACATAATCCATCTTCTTTTTTCATTTGAGCTGTGATTCTAAGTCTTGATTATTATACTGTTATTGTATAGCAATATGCTCAAATTAACAATTACAGAGCTTTGTCCATTTGCTAAATGACCTTGACTCTAATTTCTGTTCCTGCCTCATGTGGAATGTATTTTATCTTTTGCTTACCCCTCTAATGTTGTGATGATAACAGAGTTCCCACATAGAGAATATTCTAATGTGTTGAGACTGAAAAAGTGTTTAACCAAGGCTGTTGTATGATTCTGGGTAATATCAACCTATGTGCAAACTTTTTAACATCAGATTGTCTTTGATTCAGAAACTTTTTCTTACCTTCTCATTTACTTTTTATTATATGGCCACATTCTAGATAGTTTAAGTTTCCAAATAAGTGATCTTTGTGTCACTAAAATAATATTTTATACAGGAAATCTCACCCTATAATATATTACTTCTGAAAAATTACTCATTTTATCGTCCATTGTGACAATGACTTCCTACCTTTTCTTTTTAAATCAGGATTACCTGAGCTGGAATTGGAAACAATTGATAACCAGTTTGGACAACCAGGAACAGGTGATCAGATTCCATGGACAAATAATACAGTGACAGCTGTAAATCAGAATAAACCAGAAGAGTAAGTAATGTATTTTGTATTTGATAAGGTATCAGATACCACCTTCTAAATGAAGAACTACTTTCCCCAAACTGAATACCAGTCTGCACTGGTATTTTATGAGTCACTAATAGATGTAAATGTTCAATGAAAAAAAGCTACAAGGAAAGACACTGAGTTAAACAGATTTACTTATTGCATGACCACAGGGCTAGTGTACATTCTAATCACCAAGAGATTCATGAGGTATTCAACTATTGTTTTATATTTCACCTTTTATTTTTTTTTGATTGACTACTATGATTTTTCTAGGACCGGTTAAGGAACTGACCTCTTGCCTTTAATTATATAATTATTTAGTTCAGCATTTCTGTTTCTTTGGAGCAAGAATGTACTTTTTACATTTCCTTTTAAAAAGGAAAGTACTTTTTACATCTACATAGTGTTCCATCTTGATTAGAATTTAATTTCTTAATATACACATGCAGCTATATTCCATAACACAAAGTACATCTCATACATGGTAACCAAAGGACAACTAGATAATATTGAATGTGGTTTAGAGCTTTAACGATGAACTGTTTTCCCATTTACCTTCCCAGAGAAAGAATTCTTATAATTTTATTTTACTTTATTTTTTTGAGACAGAATCTCACTTCATGCTCAGGGTAGAGTGCCATGGCATCATCATTGCTCACAGCTACCTCCAAATCTTAGGCTTGAGCAATCCTCTTACCTTAGCCTCCTGATTCTCTGAGACTACAGGTGCCCTCCACAACACATGCTAGTTTTCCTGTTTTCAGTAGTGACTGGGTCTCACTTTTGCTCAAGCTGGTCTCGAACTCCTGAGTTAAGCAGTCCACCTGCCTCAGACTCCCAGGTTACAGGCATGAGCCACTGGGCCCAGCCTAATTTTATTATTACATTAGTGTTATGAGTGTTACTTTCTGTATATTTCTATTTTATAGATCATTAGTATCAGTTTGCATTAGACTGCATGTATTCTACATGTAACTAATGAATAATATGTTTTGTTGCTTAATGCCTACCATGTTTCATTTGTCCAGTTTGATTTCTTTTGTAAATGGTAACCATGTCATATTATCAAGATGATTTGATCATCTTTGAAAATTAAGTGATGCAATTATGTACTGTTAATTATGGTTCAGTTAATGGCAGCCATAAAATAGAATAAATTTGAATGTAGGCTAAATGATTTTTTTCTTCATTTTTGGCTTATTGTTATTTTTTTCCTTTTATTAAAAATTTTCTCCCTTTTCTAAACTATGGTTAATTTTTCAGGCTATTTCTTTAAGCTAATATGGAAACAAAGTTCAGTGATTATTGAAAAAATGAAAATATATTCAAGCTCTGTACCAAATATTCATTTAATTCTGCACATTAAGCATAGAAGATTTCATTGCCAAGCGTCTCAAGATAATTCTCTAGAATGCATGTATATATTTGCATTGTTAAGATTGAATAATTACTTGCTGTGTCAGTCTGAAACTTTATCTTTTGATCCTGCAGCCAGTGTATTAGTTCACAATTAGATGAGCTTCTCTGTCCACCAACAACAGTAGAAGGAAGAAATGATGAGAAGGCTCTTCTTGAACAGCTGGTATCCTTCCTCAGTGGCAAAGATGAAACGGAGCTAGCTGAACTAGACAGAGCTCTGGGAATTGACAAACTTGTTCAGGTATTTATTTATAAAAGTCATCATTATTTACATGATGCATTCCTGAGAAGCTAAAAGACGATTTTTAAACAAAATTTTTTTAATATTGCTCCCACTGTGCTTTAGCTAACTTTTATAATTTATCCCTTATGAAAATTATCAAATATATACATCTTTTAGACTGTGGGATGATAAAATCAATTTAGTGCCTCGTGACCAGCATTTTTCAAATGAAGTAGAATAGTATAGAATACAAAGTATTAGAATGCACAGCCCATAAAAAGGGGAAGTTGGGGTGGGCGCCTGTGGCTCAGTGAGCAGGGCGCTGGCCCCATATACCAATGGTGGTGGGTTCAAACCCAGCCCCGGCCAAACTGCAACAAAAAAAGTAGTCGGGTGTTGTGGCAGGCGCCTGTAGTCCCAGCTACTGGGGAGGCTAAGGCAAGAGAATCGCCTAAACCCAGGAGTTGGAGGTTGCTGTGAGCTGTGATGTCTTGGCACTCTACCAAGGGTGATAAAGTGAGACTTGTCTCTAAAAAAAAAAAAAAAAGTGTGGGGGGGTTGTACTTTATGAAACTTGCCTCAGTTAAATGAGCAAACACACACATACAATAGGTTGCAATTTAAATTATATGTAGTATTTCTTACAGTAGGATAGTGAAAACATTTGAAAGCTTTAACTCTGTGGCCTTGTATGTCAGCTATGAATTTTTCCAAATAAAAGCATGAATTCTACAGTTGAGATTTAAAAAAAAAAAAAAAAAAAAAAGAATCTGCTTCTTATGGGAAGCTATCAAGTACAAAGTTTATCGATTCTTAGGCTTTGTAGTGGTTATTTTCAAGCTTTTTGGCTTGATGTTATTAATTTAGAAACTTTAACCATATTTTTATCTTTTTACTGATATTTTAAATATCTCAGTTAATACCCCATTTCAAAAGCAATGTTTATAAATGATTGGTGTAATTAGCAAACTTCTAAAGAGCATGAATTCGGAATGAGTATATTATGATGACACTTTCTAGCGATAACCTCCTCTCAGATCTTTTATATAAAAAGGCATGTCGTTTACTGGCAGAAATTTACTTGTTTGGCTTCTCTTTTCACAGGGAGGTGGACTAGATGTATTATCAGAGAGATTTCCACCACAACAAGCAACACCACCTTTGATGATGGAAGAAAGACCCAACCTTTATTCCCAGCCTTACTCTTCTCCTTCTCCTACTGCTAGTCTCCCCAGCCCTTTCCAAGGCATGGTCAGGCAGAAACCGTCCCTGGGGACTATGCCTGTTCAAGTAACACCTCCCCGAGGTGCTTTTTCACCTGGCATGGGCATGCAGCCCAGGCAAACCCTAAACAGACCTCCAGCTGCACCTAACCAACTTCGACTTCAACTACAACAGCGATTACAGGGACAACAGCAGGTGAGCGCTCTTATTCAGGAGTTGATACTTTGCAAAGGTTTGTGCCAAATCTCTATAATAACATAACCCAATTGCTATAATAAAGTCCACTCCCAGAACCTTCTAAAAACCATCTTTGGTCTGGTAGGACAGCGGTTCTCAACGTTTTTGTCATCAGGGACAGCTAGCTTCCCTAGCTTGCCCGTCACTCAACCTCCTGTTGTGGAAACTGGTTCCTAACAGGCTACAGGGGTTGGGGACCAAACTGCTAGGATAGGGATAAGGAACCTTCATTCAATTAAAGAGACTGCTTGCTCATAACAAAGCACTTTGAGATCTACAACTTAGAAGCAATTTAATTTTTACAAATTCTTTGTAATAAATTATACAATTATTAAATTGTTAATAGTAAAGAGAAAGCTTAAATTACAAAGAACATCAAGAGATACTGTGATTGTTGGAACAGAAAACAAAGTTTAGCCAAGCACAGTAGCTCACACCTATAACCCCAGCACTCTGGGAGGCTGAAGCGAGTGATTGTCTAAGCTCAAGAGTTCAAGACTAGCCCAAGCCAAGAGCAGGACCTTGTCTCTAAAAATAGCCAGGTGTTGTGGCGGGCGCCTGTAGTCTCAGCTACTCAGGAGGCTGAGGCAAGAGGATCGCTTGAGCCCAAGAGTTTGAGGTTTGCTGTGAGCTTTGATGCTTCTAATAAGGGTGACAAAGTGAGACTCTGTCTCAAAAAAAAACAGAGGGAGAAAACAAAGTTTATTTTGTTTGAAGTTGGAGAGATTGACACCTAATGTTAAATTAGGAGAATGAAGGAAAGGATATTTGGGGACCTGGGGATTGTGAGTGAGTTAAATTTTCTCTCTCATGACTGGAAACTAATAATACAGTGGCATAAATACTTGAGATTGTATAAGCTGCAGAATGGAGGTAGTCATCAGGGACCACAGAAGCAATCGTTGAAAAGTGTCTGCTGTGAGAAATGGGACCACGGCTGTGGATTGTTGCTTGTTATCAATCCTTCTATATATTATATATATTGCTTTGGATTTTTAGAAACTGTCTAGAGAAATTCCCTGAAGGTTTATTAATTCAAAAAGAAAGAGGAATGAGATAAATCATGTTAGAAAGGCAGTATGACATAATAGTTAAGAGTTTGTTCTAGTTTTAAGCCCTAGTTCTAAACTTAGGTGGGTCACTTTAATCAAATGATTTACCCTGTTAAAGCTTCTACCTTCACATCTACATCTATAAAAAGAGCCTAATGAATAATTCCTTTACCTCACAGATGGTTGTATGGATTAAATGAGATGAAGCATATAAAGCCCTTAGCATAATGCCTCTCATATTATTAGCACTTAATATATACAAGCATTTATTACAAAATTACATTCAGTAAATATAACATGATATAAAATATGCTTCTATTCAACTTAAAAAGAAGAAAATGGAGAAAGAGAAAGAGAAAGGGAGAGGTGACAGAGGAAAAAATTTTAAATGGTAAAATAACAAAGAAAGGAATAATTTTTAAAACAAAAGTTCAGTGAACAAGGCCAGACCAAATATCGAGGTCAGTTTGGTGCATAGATGGAAGGATGTTTCATACTCACTTCAGAAAACTGTCACTTTTGCTTCCATAGGCAGAGAAGCTCTGTAAAGACTATAAGATGAAGATAAGGATGCAAATAGGTGAATGTTGCTGCTCTTTGCTTGCTTTAAATCTCATGAAAGCATATCCAAAGTGTGATGGCGTTGGTATCCTAAAAGAGTAAAGTATCCACCAAATTGAATACAACAGAATTTAGGTCTTACTATGTTTTTAAGCCCCCACATATATCAATACACAAAAACAGCTTCTGCTACCACATAGATAGTAACTCTGCTACCTAACAAGTCACTTGTCTAGCCCTGTTCTTTGTGCTCAAGGCCATAAATTCTTGCCGTTTCAGCAGTGGGTCACTCAGCTTCATCTGCACTGCAGATACTAGGAGTTTGACATGTGTGTCCCATTAAAGGCTATCTGTGAGCAGGTCTGGCCAAGGCTTATCTCAGTCAGTATCTTAGTTAAGATGCTTTTAACAACAGGGAAAGAAAAAAGATCAATTCAAAGTAGTAAAACTATAAACAAAATAATTTGACTCAAATGTTAAGGCAGTCCAAATAGAGGCAGGTCCAGGTGTGGTAACTTCAGAGGTTCAGAATGTTATCAGGCACCTGCGTTCATTCTATTTGTTTACTGTGTAGTCCTTGGCATGCCATGGTTATAAATGCCACATGCAAACAAAACTGTACCTACCAGGAGAAAAGGTACTGTTTTTTTCATATGCATCTCTTATCAAACTCTAGGGAACTTTCCAAAAGGTCTTCATCATATGCTATTCCAACCCATAACCCAAAATGAAAACCATAAGATTTCCCATGGCTGGCCAGGATTGACTTAAGATTACTCATGGATTATACCTGGAGTCATGTGATTTGGAATCATCAGATGAATAAAATCCTATTCTGTCTTTCTTAGACTCTTGGGTTCAAAGAACTCTCTTGCCTCAGCCTCCCAAGTAGCTGGGACTATAGGCACCCACCACAACACCCGGTGATATTTTTAGAGAGAATGTCTCACTCTTGTTGAGGCTGGTCTTGAACCTGTGAGCTCAGGCAATCCACCGTCTCAGCCACCCAGAGTGCTGCGGTTACAGGTATGAGCCACTGCACCTGGCCCTGTTCTGTCTTTTAGGGAGAAGGGGAGAGTAAATGTCTGTGGGTTGGCAATAAAATAAATTTTTATTTTATAAAATCAAGAAGTGGAGATTTAAGTACCGTATATACTCGAGTATATAGGTATATTATTTGAAGTCGTATAGGTAAGCTCATTATTGGGATCAAATAGTAAACTGGTATAGCATATTTACTCTTTCTCCTGCGTTAAATCCTATTAATGGCAGTTTGTATATTTTAAGTGACCACATTTATATTGGTTTATATTAAAAAAGAGAATACCATTAATACATAGAAAACAAATATGAGAAGGAAATAAAATTATCATATGCAGATAATATAACTGCTTACATAGAAAATCCAAAGGAATCTGTAGAGAACTTAGAACAAATTGAGAATTTTATCAAGATTTTTAGATAAAAGAATAAGAAACAAAAATTAATGACAATTGTTTTTATTAACAACAACCTATTAGAAAATATAATTTCCAAATGTATTCACAATATGGAATTAGAAAATTAGAAATCATAATTAAGGTGGCGCCTGTGTCTCAGGGAGTGGGGCACCAACCCCATATACTGGAGGTAGCATGTTCAAACCCGGCCTTGGCCAAAAACTGCATAAATAAAATAAAATAAAATGGCACTTCTTAAAAAAAAAAGAAATCATAATAAAAAGGTAAAAAGAAAATATAAATAAAATATATTCATGAATTTGAATAAATTATATTTTCTAATAGGTTGTTATTAAAAAAGGTAACAGTTCCAAAAGTAATCAGTAAATTCAGTGGAATTCCAACAAAATTGAAACGTGGAAATTTGACAAACAGATACTAAGTTTGTTTTAGGACCATCAGTGTAACCTTGAAGGAAAACAAGGGTATACTTCCTCTACCAGATACCAGGACTTAAAATGAAGCTGTAGAAATTAAAATTGTGAAACTGTTATGCAGTTAGGCAGTTCCACCAATTGGAACATAAAAGCCCAGAAACACACCCAGTCATATATAGAAACTTGGTAATAGAGGTAGCAATCAGTGGGGAGAAGACAGCCTCTGTAACACATGCTAGTATATTTGGCTATCTATGATGAGGAAAAAATTAAATTAGATCCTTATCTCATACAGTGCATAAAAATAGGTGTTTTGATGATATAAATGTGAAAACGAGAGTATCTCTATGGTCTCTTAAAAAAGACAAAAAAATTAGTGCCAAAGAAGATGAAATATTTGGGAGTTTACGTAACAAAGAACATGAAAGATCTCTATAAAGAGAACTATGAAACTCTAAGAAAAGAAATTACTGAAGATGTTAACAAATAGAAAAACATACCATGCTCATGTCTGGGAAGAATCAACATTGTTAAAATATTCATACTACCCAAAGCAATATACAATTTTAATGCAATCCCTATTAAAGCTCGACTGTTATACTTTAAAGATCTCGAAAAAATAATACATCGTTTTATATGGAATCAGAAAAAACCTTGAATAGCCAAGACATTACTCAGAAATAAAAACAAAGCAGGAGGAATCACACTACCAGACGTCAGACTATAGTCACTATACTATAAATTGATAGTGATCAAAACAGCGTAGTACTGGCACAAAAACAGAGAGGTAGATGTATGGAGCAGAATAGAGAACTAAGAAATGAATCCAGCTACTTAACATTATTTGATCTTTGACAAGCCAATTAAAAACATTCAGTGGGGAAAACAAGATGGCGGGCTCACGGTGAGGCACTGTCAAGGGATGAAAATTGATTTTTCCTAGAAGCAGATTTTAAAAGCAGTGTTTCTTCAAAACATCTTTTTTCATAAGTATTTTGATACACCATGGCTGGAGCAGCAGTAA
>CAUYPK010098971.1:0-28920 GCA_963574355.1 Loris lydekkerianus
TCCAACCACTGTCCTGAATGTTTCCTATTGTCATAGAGAATCTAATCTTCATCACACATGACGATCTGATCCAAAAAAGGATCGTTTAGGTTGTGCAAAAGCAATGAAGAACAAACCTCAAAATGTGGCAATTTCTGCCGATCGTTTAAATTGTGGGGCACCCAGTTTTTGAGCTTTTTGACCTTTCCAAAACGTTTTAAACCATCAAAAACCACATGGGAGCTGACACCCAGTTCTTCCGCCATCCCATTTGTGATGGGTCAGTCGCCACCAGGGTCCTCAAATCCTCGTCCTGGATTACTCTAGATCGACCACTTCGGGGCTCATCTTCGAGGCTAAAATTTCTGGAACGAAATTTCGCAAACCAACGTCGAACAGTGCATTCATTAACACTATCATTGCCAAATGCCTGGTTAATTTTTCGGGCTGTTTAGGCAGCGCTTTGGTTCAATTTGAATTCGTAGAGAAAAATTGGCCGAAAATCACTTAATGACATCATATAGTAATAGGCTGAAAAGAATTTTAAAAATTGGTTATGTTTATCCACCATACAAAAAACAAAAGAGGGAATTATTGGGCCCTGCCATGTGCCTGAGGCCTAGTGCAACTTCCCGAGCCTGACTAGAAATAGATCCATCGAGCTACTTCCGTGTAGCAATGACTCAGCAAGGCCTGGCCTGAAACTGCCTCTACCTAGATACAGCCAACGTGGTATCATGCCATTGGCCCAACCCTGTCACGCACCTCATCCCCCGCCTTCTTTCCCTGCCCCTTCCCCACGCTCTATATAAGCAGCCACTTGACACAATAAAGTTGAGTTCCTGCTTAAAAATAAATAAAGAAATAAATAAAATAAAATGTTAAAAAAAAGAATAAAAAAATTAAAAGTAGAAAAAAATGAACAGCATCAATGTATAGAGTACAAAATTCTCCATCAATCAGTGTATACCATGACACAGTAGAATAAATATTTATTGAGATATGGAGCTACAAAAACACATAACATTAAAACGGACAAAACCTTTGAAACAACCTAATACATCACACTGGTTAACATAGCTTTCCTGGCAATTTCTCAGTCGTTGTGTTAAGACATTTACATTCCACATTTTCTATCTTGTATGAGTTATTACTTCAATATTTCTATTATTTACTTGCTTATAAGTTCCTAGAATATTTACAAAGTTCTTATTTATTACAAAGAAACCTAATTGATCATCTTTCCAAATTATTCCATGTTTTTAATTATAAAAACCTAAATTAACAAGGTTCCCCCTGCCTCTATTCCTCTGTCATTTATGGAAAAGAAAACTGAATTAGTTAGAAACACAAACAGATCTCCAGCCCAGGACTCTTAGCAGCCTTTCAGGTGATTCTGTTGCTCACTGGAATTTAAGAGGTCCCACCCTAGACTTTTCTCTCTCCTGCCTTCTCTAAATAATCCCAACCTATTGTGGTCATAACTTCCTATCTCTACTATCAGTCACCTTTTTCTCCATTATCTCAGTCCAGCCATGATCATATTTCATCTATTCTACGGAATAAGCCTCTGTTCAGTCTCCCTGTCTTTAATCTTGCTCCTTCCATACCCACCCTCTAGTGAAAGCCCAGAGTTATACTTCTAAATGCTAATTTGCTCATGAATGTTTCTAATTAAAATCCTTCAAGTGCCTGTAGGATAAAATCCAAAGGCCCTAACTTATTGTCATGAAAATCTTCTATTATCTGGCCTTCCTTCGAGGCTTTATGCAATAGCCCTCCCCCATTCTAATATCTGTTGGTCTTTGTGTATGCTGCTCCCCCTGTGAAACGAATGAATTAATCCAGAAAGGTGCACATACAAAATAAAATCGTTCTCATCTATTCCCTAAAGTAGAACTTCCTTTCCTCTTTCTTAATCTTCCCATTCCAACCAGTGTCTTCCATCTTATGCACACTCTGTAGCAAAAGTAAAATCCTTTCTTTCTTTTCTTCTCTTTTTGGTATAGATTCAGTAAAGTTTCACTTCTCAAGTGATCTCCCATGATCACTCTCTGCAGACCAGTTTCTCTGTTCTCTATGTTCCAATGCTCTCTCTGTGGAAGCTATTTTAAGGCCTTCTTATGTACTATTACAATTTATAATATAATAATCTTTCTCTTAGGAACAAGGACAGTCTTCTTTTTTTCACTCTGAAGTCCCAATAGCCCCAGTAGCTAGCACAGAACCTGGTCCAAAGACACCAAATGATGTTGATCAGTAAAACCTATGAATGAATGAAATAGTAAAAGAATGTCAAATAATGTGCTAGAAAGAAAAGCTCAGACTAGGGAGTGATTTGCCATTTGGGCTTCCAATTTCTATTACAGGTTACAAACCAGTGGATGGCAATCAAATACTCTCCATGGAAATGTTTTATTTTGTTAGTACAGTGTTTTATTTTTTTTAAATGCTTTTAGTGGGGGCTTGTACCCTCCCTCCAGTTGACAACTCCCTCCATCCATTTTTGTCTTATCTCCATCAGATTCACACATTCATGTTACTGTCTTAACTCATGAAGGCATGTGAGTCCACCACCAGCCTTATCCACTAGTGTGGACCCTGGTCCTTGCCTCCTGTTTCTCAGCCATATTTCTTTTGCACTGTTGCCCAAGTCATCTCCTCCGCCTCCCTCCGGCATCTTTAGATACATATGTACACATTCCAGAGCTCTCAGACTCTGTCCTTAGCACTCATCTTCAGCCTTTCTGCTGAGTTTGACATCTGCTGCTTCTCTAGTTTGTTTTCCCTGTATCTTTCAACCAACTGTGCCTTCCACATTTTTCTTCTCATGGTCCTAGTTTATTTTCCTATCCCAAAAGGCAAGGAAGGCAAACTGTAGGGCCCAAATACCAGTTCTGACACATTCAAACCGTTTGACCTTGGAACAGTCTTTATTTCTAAGCTCAGATTCTTCACACGTAAATGGAAAATTATACCTTTCTTATAGATTTATTGCAAGATTTAAATGAGAAAGTATGGCTAAAACATACCACCACACGGTTTTGGTAAACTAACAGAGCCTTATTACATTCTAACTTTCTCGAGCTTGTTAAGGCAAAACAGCTTCACTAATCCAGGGTAACCATAAAGTGTGTGTGCAGTGCACACTACTTTAAATCGCACATGAACTTTATGGCCACACTATAGAGCTAAAATAAGGAATAGGTTAAGTATCCCTAATATAAAAATCTGAAATCTAAAATGCTCCAAAATCTAAAGCTTCAAAGGAAACGCTCACTGGAACATTTTGGATTTGAGATTTGTGGATTAGGGATGTTCAACTTGTACAACACAAATATTCCAAAATCTGGGAAAAAAAAAAAAAAAAAAATCTCAAAGCAGAGCCACCTCTGGTCTTAAGCATTTCCAATAAGAGATAATCAATCTGTGTTTTTCCATGACCTTCTACTATGTATTAGTATACTCAGATAAGTTATCAATAAATTTTTTCAAACGATAGCTACAGCCTGGGAGTTAAGTACTGTCAGTCCTTTTGTACAGAAAGGGAAATTGAAACTCAGGGAAGTCAACATATTGGCCCTTTATAATAAATATCATACATCAGAGAGGAATGCTTCCAGATACAAGCAATGAAGGAGTTATTTTTATCCTACAGCAAAAATATCAGATATCTGATAAATACGGGGTTGTCAGGTCAGTGATTCAACAAATTAGGGGTCCTGGGTCAAGGTCACTGACATTTTCCTCTCCTCCCCTTCATGGTTGAACATTGAGTACAGCCATTTTATCCATTTTCAGATCCAGTACAAGATGGAATAGGAATGGTGGCAAGAAGGAAAATAACTTTCTTTTCATGTTGCTCTCTCTTTTGAAGGAAAAAGTTTCCTTAAAAATGCCCTGGAGGCAAACCCTTGCAACTGACTGGATAGAATTAGGTCGCACAACCTTGTTGGAAAGGCAGTGGGAAGCTAGAATCTTACTTTCTCAACTTCTCATGGGGAAAGAGACAGAGGCTAGGAGTGGGAAGCCAAAACACAACAGTCCGCCACAGGTAGGCTTGGAGAACAGGGCTGCTAATACAAATTCTTTGATTTCAAAGGCCATATCCTTTTTATTACTCTTTACTTCCTTTTCTGTTACAGGAATGTCAATTATTTTATAGAAATTTAACATATTAGTAAAAAATCCAAACTAATGTTTCTATTACCACATTCTGAACTCTTTCAAAGAAAACCTACTTTCCCTCTCTAGTGACCTATAATAAAAATGTCATGTTATAAATAAACCACTGTACCTTTATAGAATACAGATATCAGCTCTCTTGAAAAGATATTTTCCATTTGATGTGAAAATATGTAAAAAATATGGATGATGTTATAAAGCAGAAGTCATCAAATTGGCAGCAGATTTCACATATATTTAAAATTGGAGGGGGGTGGATTATAGGCTTTTAAAAGATCCATTTCATTTTTTTGATCATACATTCATGTAACCTAGGTAACATGTTTCCACTACATCTTTCAACCAAATATGTTTTCAACATTTTCAAATTTTAAGCCAGAATCTAATTCCTAAGACTTTTTGTGTTTCCTTGAAGACTAGATTTGCATTTCAATGTATTTTAGCAATCCACTGATATTTATCAAGATATAAATATATAGATGGGTAGAAAGGTAGAATATTTTGAACTTTTAAGATTAAATATTTACTTATTAATTAGATTTATTGTTAACATATAATTCAGATCTAAATTTTATTCCAAGTTAAAATTGCTATTAAGTTTTATGACCAATAACTGTGTTCACTTTATTAAAGGCAAAAATAAATGAATGTCTATTTATCTAAAAATTAGCAAGGAAGTTAGTTACTTTAGAACATAAGAGAACAACCTCCTCTTCTAGTCTGAAAAATCACCTCAGTTAACTGTACTAGTTATTTATGATGGAGTAGCTTCTGCAATTTAATACTTCATAGTCTGATTTGTGAAATACTTTCTCTTTGTTATCAGTATATGAGGAAAAGGTGGATTATAAGTATTGTGCCCAGATTTGCTATCTAAAGACAAAACGTTTATAAAAGAATATTAAAACAATATTATCTGTGAGATTGCTAAAAAATATCCTCCTCCATTAAAAAAATAAAAACCTTTAAGTGTCTAATAGAAACACAGTTTTTACTGCAGATGGTTACCAAATACTAACTAAATGCTAAGCATGATTATCGATCTCAGAGTTGTCTGATGAACAAAGCTAATTTAAGACTGCATTCATTAGAACTGCATTCAGCTCTGGAAAAGAAAGCCAACTAAGAGTGGCTTCACTATCTAAGAGTTTATCCTTTTATACAAAAAGAAACTGAGAAAAGGCAGCTTAGGGGAGGGAAGGCACCTCAGGATGTTACCAGGGCCCAGTTCCACAATCTAAATTGTGCCAGACCTTCATTCTCATACTGGTTGCCTCATTGCTACAAGACAGCTGCTTCGCCCCATGATCACATTAATGTACACAGCTATGATTTAATAAAAAATAAATAAATAAACAAACAAACAAACAAACAAACAAAAAGACAGCTGCTTCCCTGCCGGGTAATCAGTCTCATTCCAGACCAGAGAAAGAAGAGAGGTGATGTGAGGGCTGGCCACTAGTCCTAGAGACACCGCTGTGAAATTTTGTAACACTTTAAAAGCATCAATTCAAATCTCCTCCTCTTTAAGTCATCAATGAACTGAAATACTGCGTGGTCAAATGCAGTGTTTGCCGCAGGTAGCCCATCTAGGACAGTCAGAACAAGTCCTCTTAGTCCCTGGTCTGAGGTCAGCTCCACAGTGCTCACACTTTCTGGCTGTTGGGCCGGCTTCCTTTGGAATGCCAATGTTGACAGCACTGGAACCTCTTCACATCCTAAAGGAGGAAGCCCGGGAAAAGGCTAAGTGTCTGAGGAAACTTTATATGGATATGTGAGATTCCAATGGATATTAGGTCAGTAGGGCATCCTTCTCCATCATCTACAGAATCTCTGAGCACCATGGCAACAAAATACCACAGCATAAAAAAATGGTGGATAAAGCAGTGGTCAAGTTCTGATGACTGTGGAGTGAAGGCAGGGGTGGTGAAGGGAATGGAGGAAAGAGAAATCAACTCAGAGCACGGAGGTTCTTGGCATCTATGTTTCTCAACTTTGTGGACCACATCAAAGCACAGCAACCAATGCAAAGCTCTTATTTGACATCCTAGTGCTGTATAAATAGAAAAGAAAGCTCAGAATTGTCATTGAAATTATACACATGGCCTAGTGCTTTTACCACTACCAAGCAGAATGAGTAGTTCTGGTTTGACCAAAATGAGCACTAAACTCTTGTTATCGAAATAACTGGGTCGTGCCGCTCAGAAGGGTAAATATCAACTACGAGTGGTGCCTTGTAGTTTGTCAGAATTCTTCTTGGGAAAGCAGAAACAGATCCTGCTACGTGTAATGACAGATGGCCCCAGCGTGTCTTCATGCTCGGTCGGATGTTATTAATCTATGACCAAAGGAGCAGTTGGCAAGCAGAGACCGCACAATTTCCTTCAGAAGTTGCCCAAGCTACAGAGAAGTCAGAATTGGCCCAACATGTTAGAATCTCCACAGTGGTTACTTTTAATAACTATTAAAATAACTATTTTTAAGCAAATGGGAATGAGGAATTGACATTTTATCTCCATTTTCTGTTGTCTATTAAAGAATCCATTGAATATTTAAGTGAGGAATAACTCACTTAAATACTCACTGGACAAAAGTAATTCTAAAATAGAACATTAACTCCTCATTTAAAGAAAAATTCATTAAATGTGAATAGTTCATTACCATGAAATTCATTTGATTATATTTTATATCATGGATAAGTGTGTCCCCAGTACAAAGCATTCGGGCTACAGTTTTTACAGATAAAGATGCATCAGGAGTGTAAATTAATCTAAGCTAAAACTATTTCATTCCTGGCTCACTTTTGTGCAGTCCTTGGACCTGATGGGTCAGGACGTCTGCAGGAGGACCCCTCTCCTGCAGGAGGGTCTTGAGAGGCATCATCAGTTCACATTAGTATAGTTCTGTAAAGCAGTTCAAATGATAACATGGAAAATTGAAACCTTACATTTATTACCTGCAGTTATTGAAATGTCATGGTCAGACACTATTCAGCATTATCCAAATAGCTTTTCTTCATGTTATTATTTATATTAGTGAAAGCCATTTATAAATGAAGTCTCATTTCAAATTATCTTTGCGTTTACATTGTTGTTCTAGCCTAAGAAAAAAGGAGGAAAAAAACACTAATCCCTTTACAAATGAAAATCACCTTTGTGTGTTCCAAACTAATTTAATCTAAATCGTGAACTTTGGGGAAGGTGGGTTCAGAAGGGAGAAATCTCATCCCATGGGCTGATGGGGTAACAGATTTATCTTATGCATCTGGTGCTCTAATTCATGAGGACTCTAAAGTCTGGACTTACTACTCATAGCTCACAGCCAGCAGCAGGCCCTTTAATGCAATAAATTGTGCTGTGGCAAAGCAATAAGATAATAAAACACAAGGGAGCGTCCAAAACAAACAGAGAGCTGCGAAATGAGCCTTTAGGAATTGGAAAGGAACAGTTGTTCAGTGTCATGGGAAACTGCCTGGAGGTGAGGTTTGGAAGGTGGGAGGAAAGGTGCCGTGCCCCCACTTTACCCAGCTTACAAAGAAAGGGAAAACAACGTTCCAGAGCAAACAGTCTGCACCACAAATACCAAGTCTGTTTCTTCCCATGCAAATGATAACCAAAATCTGCTTATCTGTGTGTTTTATTAAAATAGATCCACCTCTGGAAAAATAAACATATAGCTGTTAAAATTTTATATTTGGAGCAAAATACTGAATGCTATTAGATGAAACCACCTGAGATCTGTTTTTTCACATTACTCAGCCACTTCTCTGCTCCACATGGAAAGCAGTGTAGTATTTAGGATTCAGAGACCAGATTCTGGCTGGCATTTTCAAAAGCCTGAACGCATCATTGGCCTGCAGGGAATTAGTTCCCTGCCACTCTTCCCCTTTAAGCTTAGCCCATGACACAGACAATTAGAAAACCCCAATTAATCATATGGTGGTGAAAATATTTCGTCATAACTTGCTCTTGAATTTCAATTGGATTGAAAAAGGACACATGAAGGTCAATACTAATATTTTCCCTAAACTTAGACCTTGAATGAAGTGTCCTAGGCAAGTTTGTTCCTGCAATGCTTGAATGTTTGGATGTTTCATTATCCTTGCCAAACTTCTATCAAAGAAGCTATTGGACAGGTTCAAGTTTAAGAGCCTTAGAAAGCCCCATCTTAACAGCAATTACTGAACCTACTAAAAATAATTTATAGAGCCACAGAAAGAGTGTGCACGAAGGTGAATAATTCTGATGTTTCTGTCTCCTATAGGCGAGATACACAACTTATCATCGTAGTTGATTAATTCGACAAAACTGATGAACGGTTGACTAATACTGAAGCAGCCTGGATATTATATAAGGAGATATTTGATGTACTGTATGCACCAGGGCATTGGTTTTTTGTGGGTTTTTTTGTTTGTTTGTTTTTTCCTTTTGATTTAAGGAAGTATAGTTAGGGCTACAGGACATTAGAGTCATGACCTCACTCTTGCCTATCATGACAAGTTTACATTAAAGGTGGCTTTAGCAGAAAGGGAAGAGCTTCAGCGGATACCAGATAGGTCCAATCCTCTCAAGAAAGCAGAACATGTTCGCTGATAACACAGTATCAGTGAGGTCGCATTATAATACAATGTGGCTACAGAAACACTGGGATTGCTATAGTATCTGCCACCTGCTAGTTATGTAATCTTGGCCAAGTTTTTTAAGCTGTTACTACTTTCTTATCTGTGAAATGTGGATGATGATATCACCTGAGATTGTTTTCAGTAGTAAATAAGTAATAAGTAAATATTTCAGTTGACATGTTGAATCAATTAAAGCAAAAGTACCAAATAAATAACACCACATGTGGTCATAGTAAAGAAAGCCTTCAAATCCTTAAAAGTCCGGCGCTTTCTTTCTTGAACAGATACGAAATCTATGAAAGATTTCACCCAACCCCCAAATTTTCCATAACATAAGCTACATAATATCAAAACTTTAATCTCAGGCCTGTTAGGTCCCAAACTACCCTCAGATAGTCCTTCAGTCCCTCTGTCACCTGGGAAGCCCCACGGGTGTTCATGCCATCCTGCCGAGGCAGGCTCTCGAACACCTGGGCTGCATTGCCCACCCACTCCTTGGACTGTCTCCATAAAACAGCCAAGAGAGTCTCCGTCCAAGCAATTATACACAATTCTTAAATTAAGCAATACACGATTCTTTTTTTTATTATTATTATTTTATTTCAGGTTAATGCGAGTGTACAGATTATTAGGTTACATTGTTTACATTTGTTAGATAAAGTCCAAGTTGTAGTTGAGTCCTTCACCAAAGAGGTGTGCCCTCTACCCCCAAATTGTGCTCATTCAGAGAGCAGCTTGCCAATTCCCCTGCCTCGCCCCTTCCCTTCCTCCTCCTCCTACTTGAATTAAATTTTGTTTTTCTCCCCTCTGGGTGTGAAGTTGTTCATCGACTGGTTTTATAGTAACATTTAGTACATTGGATGCTTGCTTTTCCATTCTTGTGATACTTTATTAGGGAGAATGTTCTTCACAACTCCATCCAGGTTAATACAAAAGATGTAAAGTCTCCATCTTTCCTTATGGCTAAACAGGATTCCATGGTGTACATATACCACATGAGTTGATGGGCACTTGGGTTGATTCCACATCTTGGCGATTGTGAATTGAGCTGTAATGAACATTCTAGCTCAAATGTCCTTATGGTAAATTTTTTTTTTTTTTCCTTCTGGGTAGATACCTAGTAACAGGATTACAGAGTCAAATGGAAGGTCTACATTTAGGTTTTTGATGATTCTCCATACTTTTTTCAAAGGTACTTTTCTTATTTCAGATTAATAAAAGGGTACAAATGTTTAGGTTACATTGTTTTCTTTTCTAAAGTAAAATTCAGGTTTCAATTGAGCCCTTCATCCAGGGGTGTGCTGAATGCCCTCACATTGTGCGCGCGCGCACACACACACACACCCCTTCATCTTTCTCTCCTCTCCCTGTTCCCTCACCAGAATATACGTGTGTTTTTCTTTCCTGTGGGCATGTAGCTATTTATATATGGGTTTCATATAAGTATTGAGTATACTATATATTTGTTTTATCATTCTTGAGATACTCAACTAAGAAGAATGTGTTTCAGCTCTGTCCAGGTAAACACAAAAGATGTAAAGTCTCCATCTTTTCTTATGGCTGAATAATATCCCATGGTATATACACCACAGTTCATAGATTGTTGGGCCTTTGGGTTCATTCCATATCTTGGCAATTATAAATTGAGCTGCAGTAAACATTCTAGTACAAATGTCCTTGTGATAAAATTATTATTTTTTTTTCCTTCTGGGTAGATATCTAGTAATGGGATTACAGGATCGAATAGGAGATTAACTTTTATTTCTTTGAGAATTCTCCTTACTTCTTTCCATAGAGGTTGAATGAGTTTGCAGTCCCACCAGCAGTGTAAAAGTGTTCCCTTCTCTCCACATCCACACCAGCATCTGCAATTTCAGGATTTTGTGATGTGGCCTATTCTCACTGAGGTTAGATGGTATCTCAGAGTGATCTTGACTTGCATTTCTCTGATGATTAGGGATGATGAGCATTTTTTCATCTGTTTGTTGGCTGTTCATTTGTCATCTTCAGAGACGTTTCTCTTCAAGTCTCTTGACCATTTATAAATGGGATTGTTTGTTCTTTTCCTGCTGATTAGTTCGAGTTCTTTTCTGTAGATACTAGTTCTCAGCCCTTTGTAAGATTCACAGCATGCAAATATCTTCTCCCATTCTAAGGGCTGTTTGCTTTAGCTGTTGTACCCTGGCTGTGCAGAAGCTTTTTTAGCTTGATCATGTCCCATTTATTTGTTTTTGTTGCTGTAATTGCCAATGGGGTCTTCTTTATAAAATCTTTTCCCAGGCTAATTTTGTTAAGAGTTTTCTTCACACTTTCTTCTAGAATTGTTACTGTTCCAAACAATACATAATTCTTAAGTTGTCCCAAAAGGCAATGATCCCATTATGGCCTTATTATTCCCTGTCCTTCCAGAAACAGAAAGGTAATTGGCTCCTACGTTAACCATCACAATAAATTGCAGGGGGGCTGAAGGAATGTATGTTCTAATGATTATTTTAACAAAAAAGTTCAGGTTAGTAATTTTTAAGAATTTAGAAGTCTTACAGTAATTTTTGACATAGAAAATAGAAGAAAAACACTTGGATACATTTGGCTGAGTCATACTTCACCCTGGTTAGTGGAAAATGATAATAATACATTGAAGATTTGTTTTTCCCTATGGATGATGACAAAACTACAGTCTAGTGCCATTAATGCACAGAAAAAAGAAAATTATTTCTAGTCTTCTGGGTACTTCAGCTACACTCGGATGTTCAGGGAAAATGTTCCTTCCTCAACTTGACTATGATTCAGCTTTCCACCTGAACCTCACCCATGGGATGGCAGAGAAAGAAATAAATTTTAGTCCAATAGCATCCTCCCACTCCAAACTCATCATTTGCCCCATTAGATGAGGTAACACCGTCCTGCTGCAATAAAGGCTGCCATTCAGATCTTCACCCTTCTGTGCTCCGTCATCCACTTGGCCATGGGTATACTCCAGAGACCAACATACTGTTGGAGCAGCAGATGAAAGGGGGTAACATACGTCTGTGTCCTTTGTGCAACTCATCACTGAGCCTTCTAGCACCTGCTATCGGAGAGTGTAATCCATCCCTTCTCTCTCTCTCCTTTCAATCAGGGTTCTACCATCTTCTCTGACTCTTGGTAAATTCTATGGGCATCCTAAGATGTAGCTTAAGCAGTTTGTCCTTGGTCCATTTCACTCTCATCAATGGTTATTCCCTAAATTGTGATATCAAATTTTCTGTTGTCAAATCACCAGTTATGATCTGTAGCCTTGAGCAAGTTACTGAATAGCTCTGTGACTGGGTTTCCTTATCCAGCATGTGGAGAGGAGGAAAATAAGAATAGTACCTATCTTTCAGAGTTCTGGAAGGATTAGATAATAAAGATAAAGTACTTTGAACAGTATCTACCATATATAAGTGCTGTATAAATGTTTGTTTCTGTTGTTGTCATCATTGTGTTAAGAAAGTGACCAGCCACAGAGCCAGCTGGGAGGGTCTCCACCTTCTCATGGAAGCTGTAGGAATGCCAAGATTCTATTATCTAAACTTTATTATCTAAATACTCCAGCCAAAGGAAGCTCAGAGATCCATTTCACATCTTATCAAGCTATGCCATGGAGTTTCTCAGTTGTGACTAGCTCCAGATTTCAGGAGAGCAGGCTGCAAGCCAGACTTCTCACAGAATCCCAGAATGAATCAATGGAATATTCTCTCCCAACATGCCCTTGAGTTTGCATAATCACTGTGTGCAGACTGAGGCCAGAGAAAGGAGATGGGACTTTCTCTGCCTCCCAACCCTTGTCTCATCTCTCTCTCTCTTCTCCCTCCTATAGCCTCAGATCAAGGAAGTGATTTTCTAAGGAGAAACCATCCAGACCCTCTCCCAGTGAGACTGGGGGTAGGGGTGGGGGTAATATTCTAGTAACATTTCTAGTAACATTTTAACTAGAAATAAAGTGCTGATTGCAGGTGATTGCATACTAAGCTTTTCTGGGAAAATTGGCTATAAGATGGATCTTTCAAAACTATAATGAACGAAACAGGAGCCACAATACCTTAATGAGAAACTGCTTGGTGGAGAGTTTCTTATAGACTTTGTCTGCAGGAAATGCCAGTTCCTAGAATCTGTGATCAATAAATATCTTTCTTTAAATAATATTTTTAAAACATCATTTTTTAAAAAAGGAGAGAGAGAACCACTTGGCTCCTCAAAGAAGCCTCTGAGGTTTATCAAGGGAGGACCACAGACACACACAAGATCTTTCTATTCAATTCTACCAACACCACAGAGCAAAATCTGCTATTCTGATGAAAGGGAAATGCTTTGGAACTTCCCCAGGTTATCACTAAGGTATGAAAATAGAGAATGTTTGGCCGAACACATAAATCTAGAAATAACTTAATAAATGGAACTCACTATAAGAACCACATATCAGCACACTATTACATCTTTTAATAATATCACCGATGATGGCTTCAGGGATAAATTGTACTACCTCTTCTATTAATGGTTCAGCCACAAGTACATTATGTTTTATCTTTAAAGTTCTATGTGTGTGTCTGCACATATGATGAAAATGTTAAGCAGGCTTAGTCAGGAAGAAAACTTGGGTAACTAATTGTGTTGTGCACTTTTGTCTGCAGGGTCATTCATTAGCTGAAATTTCACAAAAGCGGCAGGCCTAACTCATTAAAGCTATTGCTGTTTTTTAATAGAAATAGTTCATAACAGTTTAACAGAAAAAAAAAGCCCTGGGGCCAGGAGAAATTTCTTCATTAAAAGAAAATTAACTCTGAGTTTATAGCAATGTAACTTAATAAACAATAGTAATGCTTGTCCTAAACATACAAGATCAAAAATAGTTCCACATGGCTTGATGACATGCAGTGATTAGGACAGAGTGGGGACAGAAAGAAATCACAGAATCTTAGACCTGAAAGATATTCAAAACACCCTTTCATCTAGCCTGTCTCCTTCCTTCCTCCCAACCATCCCACCCCTCTCCCAACACATGTGTCACAGATAAGATCACTGAGACCAAAAGAAAGAAAATTGCTTTCTCTAGGTTATGTATTTAAATATTATAACTGACAGTCAATTGTCACTCACAGCAGGAAAAAGGCAAAAGCCAGAGAAAGGAGCTGGGCCTTCGACTGCCTGGCCCTTGTCTCATCTCTCACTCCCTTCCCCTCCTGTAGCCCTTCAGAAGCTGCTGTCAGGAGCTTTTCTTTTACTTTTCCTTCCTATTTAGTGTAAATGACAAAATAGAATAAAAATGTGCATTGTACAGGACAGCCATAAAGTTTGTGTGCAATTTAAAATAGTGTGCATTTTAAATTGAACTTTATGGCCACTCTGTAGAAGATGAAAGGACATCCTTATATATCATACCCTTAATATGTAAATAATTTTCTACTCATTAGTAAAAAAAAAGTTAAGCATTCTACATGAAATACAGAGAAAGAACACTAATCAATAATTTGTAAATAACCAACAGGAAGTCTTGATAAATGTTCAATCTTAAAAGGAAGCAAAGAAATGCAAATTGAGATAGCAAAATACCATGTTCGCCCTCCCTGCACCCCCAATTGATCAAGAGTTCTTAAAAGGTTAATAATTCGCTATTGCTAAAGGTTAAGGGGTCCTTTTATATGCAGGTGTTATTTGTAAAAACCAATGTGACTCTCTTATCAGTGATTTAGCAATATACCAAAAACATTTATGTTCCTTGACCTACTAACTCAATATCCAACCATTATCCTAAGGAATTAATTAGAGCTATACACAAATATTATACAAAAGAATGTTTTTTGCAGTGTTACAGGAGTGAAGAATTGGAATTAATCTAAGTATGCATTAGGAGGGTTTGGGTGAATATATTTTTGTGTTACATTTACTCAATTGAGTACTTCCCAGTAATAATAAGTTATATGACAAAATAAATTTCACATCATAAAAATGTTCATAAAAATATCAAATTATAAAAGAAAGGTACAGTGTGACTTCATAAAATGGACCTATCAATAAATATAAAAGATATGGATGATAGATAATAAAATGTAAGGCTATAGTTTTATGAGAAGGATTTTTCTTTATTATTTTCCATATTTTTTACTCTGTAATAGTGAACATGTGTTAACTAAAGACACAACCTAAACAATTTAAATGACATCAAACTCTCCATTAAAATAAATCTGATTTGGTTTTCAATGTGGAGATAGGGGCTTCATAAGGATATCATTCCATAGCTCAAATCTGAACCTGAACCTTCAGATGGTCACACTCGTTCTGTTGAATTCTGCTCCTGTAAACATAAGACAAGTGAACAAACCAAACCCAACCATACCAAACAAAGCAGACAGAATTATTTTAATATTGCTGTTAACCTTTTGTGAGTATGGGGGCAGGGAGAAGGTGGAGCAAATGGACCCAGTGTCCCTGTTACTTCCACCTCTGAAAAAGGGTCACTAGTTTCAATGCCTTCAGCACTTGATTAATTAGTAATCAGGACAGAATGGATGGTTTTTCTGCTTCCTGGGTGGTAATTATCATTGCTGACACAGAATCCAACTTTTCATAGGCAGCAGACACACTGCCATCACCATTATCCTCTGCTCCATGTTCCAATTTTATTTTAAGGTTTTGTTTGGAAAGAATCTTTGTGAAGATTTTACTCGTGGCAGCCTCTTCCTGCTGTCACTTTTTTCTATCATTGGCGCTGGGTATTCGTAGGTGATACAATTGACTATTTGATGAAAGCAATGAACCTGTGGAACAATAGCCTGTAGTTTGGGGAGATATTAAACATTCTAAAAACTTAGTCAAGACTATTAAAGGGGGGAGGGGCACTTTGAAAAGGCTATTGTAAGAAAGATTCCCAAAATAGCACAGAAAAATTAGAAAAGCTGGCTTTCTCCCCTTTCAATTTTGCAATCCAACATGTATATAAAACTGTCTAAAGCCATAGTGTATCAGGGGCCTATTAATTAAGAGCATTATTGGAAAAACACCATAATAAGTCAATTGCCATTCACGTTTGGAGAGTAAGTAACCAAATTACCAACTATAAATCCATGTTTCCACTCTCAGGGTTGGAGAGTACTGAAAATGTAAAATAATAACAACAACACATAACTAAGATAATAACAACTTCAAATTCCTTTCAGCAAAAGGCGAATTCCAGCTGATAAAGCTGTACGTTCATGACTAAGCAGACAGAGCACACTGTGGGAATGCTGCAGGTCAAGTCCTGTTCTACTCACAGTGCCTGCCATGTCTTTGGACTCTCCTGACATTTGCTACTTTCCAGCTAAAATCCTAGGATTTGGGAAGCCTGGCTTTAGAGGCACTGTTCTAAAGTAATGTAAGCAATCTCATAATTCTGTGATCAAAACTTCCTTTACAAGGGTCTAACTTGTTAGAGCCAGGAAATGACTACTTCCTATTTCTCTGGATGCGGGTGCCCTGGAGGGAGAAAAGGAAGTGTCTATAGGGAGAAATAATGACTTAGCTCTTAGAAGCAGAAATGCAAGTCCCAGGTCAGAGCTGCAGGGCAGTGTGATGGTGACACTGCGGGAGCCAGATGACAATAGAAAGGGGTGAATTCTACATGGTGAACTCTACATGGAGAACTCTACATGGTGAACCCTTCCATGCCTTGGAGCAGGTGCATTAGGCTGGGAGTTAGTATAAGATGCACAGGCTGATTTAGATTCTGGCATGACGTTAATAAGGATTACCCTGGAAAATGCTAAGAAGGTCATTGAAAAAAATTATTGGAAGTCCCATTATCATGGAAATGAAGATATCAGGGACACACTGAGATGGTCAGCACATTTCCCAAATATGTCCAGTTCCCTTCTTCTGGGAACTCTAAGGCATCTGTATGAATGGAGCCACGTGACGAGTACTGTTCAATGATCAGATGAATTGTGTGTGTCCAGAGCATTGGATAGCCAGCAGGAGATATTCAAGCTTTCTGTTTCCCTGATGACACGGTGGCTGGCCACATTCAAAATGGCAGCTACCTTGTCTACCTTGTCTACCTGGGTTTCTAAAGAGCTGTTTCTGACCCCAACTCCTGGTGGAACCACAATACACATTACTAAATAAGAAATAAAGCCTGATTATTGGAAGCCACAGATATTTGAAGTTGTTTATCATGGCGTAATGTAAAATCCTGACTAATATTTATAGTGGCTTCCCAATGGATCTAGCCAATGCTAATGTTTTTCCTGCCCATTCAGGAAATCAGATCCAATTTATAAAACCATAAAAAGAAAAAAAAAAAAAAATCCACAAAAATCCTAGAACAGTTAGAAGTGAATAATGTAAAAAGAAAAGAAAAGCCGTCTTGAACCAGTGCATTTTAGGGAAAAAAAATATCTGCTGGAGGAGGGAAGGAATGAAGAAGAGATGAAAGCATAATCTCAACAAGAAGAAACTTCCTTATGTTTTCTACCATTCTTCAAGAAAAGCAAAAATAGTTGACACAATAATATCTTTTCATATACACAAGGATACAAATTCCTTACATTTGATAGGTTGTTCTGTGCATAAAATGTACCATTCCATTTTTCCGACAGTATTGTCACTTGAAAAGCTATGGGATCTTGCTTTCATTATACAGACAAAATAAACACACTTCCAACTAGTTAATCTTTTGTCCTAAACCAATCCACCTCTCAAAAAAAGAAACAAAATTTAAAAATCGGTAAGCTATGTTAACCAGTTTGATGAAAATATTTCAAATTGTATATAAAACCAGTGCACAGTGCCCCATGATTGCATTAATGTACACAGCTATGATTTAATAAAAAAAATTAAAAAATCAGTAAGAATAGTGGGATATATATTTCTGTAAACATTTAATCCAGTTTTGTTTTTTTTTTTTTGTTATTGCTGTTAATAACAAAAATCCTCTACAGATTTTGAGAAGACACTTTGTGCTTCTTAAATTTTATGTGTCCAGGATAAATGTATGTTACAACTTACATTTCACAGTGAGAAAAGGGAGGTCCAGAAGCATCATGAAAGCAACTAAAATGCACTGGAGTCCACGTGTTAGCATTGTTCGAAGTTTCTATAACATTTGACAGAAATTTAATAAGTAATGAACACCTATCATGTACCAAACATTGGGCTAAGACAACACAACATACTCTGATGGGGAAAACAATAGTCGACAACTAACAACAACAACAAAACAAAATTGTAAACCCTGGGCTTGAAATCTAAAACGGGAGCAGTGAGGGAACACAGGAAGCTGCGTACTCCAGCACAGGGGCCAAGAGAAAGTGAGACCAGACGACAGGGTGCTGAAAGCAAGACCTTTCCAAGAACTGGGAAATTAAAAAGTGCCTGAAAATCCCCTGTGTCATTTCTTTGTGGTAAGAGCATTCAAAATTCTAGCTTCTGGTTATTTTGAGCATCTAACCCAGTAGATTAGGGTCCACTGAGGCAAACTGAGAACATCCAGAGATGAAACCAGAGGTAAAGTTGAGGATTCACACCTTGAAGCTCCTTTATGATGGTATGAAGAGACTTGCATTTTCAGCTGAGAAGAAGGAGATCATTGAAGCATTTTAAGTGGAGAGATTGGTGTGATCAGATTTGACCTTCAGCAACATCACCATGACCATGGTCTGAAAAATATAAGCCAGACAGGGAAAGTGTGGAAGTGGAGTGACTGATTGGGAAGCATTTAAAATTATCCTGGTGAGAGATAAGTGTGATACCAAGCTGAAGAGAATTGAACATATCTGAGAAAGAGAAAAATACAGAATCAGAGAGGAGGAAGGACGGTCAACAGCACCCCTCATCAGGCAGCTCTGGGGTCACTGTCGTAGCCCATGTGTGCTGCTGTAACAAGGTGCCACAGACTGGATAATTTATAAAGAACAGAAGTTTACTTCTCAGAGTTCTGAACAGTAGGATGTCCAAAATCAAGGTGCTGGCACTTGAAGTCTGTTGTACCTTCACATGGTGGGAGGCAGAAGGGCAAGCAAGGATGAACACTGTGTCCTCAGATGGCAGGAGAGTGACAGGGACAGGGCCCTCTGCTGCAAGTACCTTTTTATAATGTTATTAAGCTGTCCACAGGGCTTTGCCCTCGTAAAGGTTCCACCTCCCCACAGTGTTGAATTTGGAACTGGGTTTCCAACATGAATTTTAAAAGACACGTTCATTCATACTCATTCCCTGGCTTAAGATCCTGGCTCTGCCACTTACTATTAGTGACCTTGAGGAACTTGACCAACCTCCTTTGCCTTAGTTCCTCATGTGACAAATAGGGGTAAAAATAGGACTTGTTTTATAGGTTATTTTGAGGTTAGCATTTCGATTAAGGCCAGACACATAATTAGCTCTCAGTAAACATTAGTTACTAGGTTGCAAAGAAAAGTAAATAAAATTAAGTAGAATTATGAGGATAAAAGGTTCATTAGTCTAGTGACTTTGGGGGAAATTATCATTCAAGAGTTATAACTGTAACTAAACTGCAGTCATCTAAGGAATGAAGGAGAGAAGGGACAGATGGCAGGTGTGGCTAAGTCAGTGCAGAAAAGGAAACAAGAGACAAGATGCTTCTCAGAGGGAAACGTGAAGTCCGAGAAGAACATTGACGAAACACTTTTAAGAAAGGTGAGACTTATGGACGCTTAAGTGCTGGTAGGAAGGAAACAAAAAAGAGGGTGACAGAGGAGGTTCCAGAGAGAAAGGTCCTGTATCATTATACTAATACTTCCAGGAGAGGAAAATTGGAATCCAGAGCACATCTGGAGTCAGAAACCTCAGCAGAAAGATAAGGGAAGCTATTCCGGACTCTGACAGCACCTTGATATCCCCTTTTACAGACAATTATTTATGCATGTTCAATCAATGAAACATTTCTAACCTTCACACGTCAAAGGAAAAAGGACAGTGACATATCTGACACGTATGACAACGAAAAGGAACGCCACACATACATGTGAGCCAAGTGAATGGTCCAGCATCCTAATTTATTTTCAGCCCCACCCTGCCACCTTGCACCCTACTCCTCTGGGTGTCAGTGACAGAGTGACATTAGGCCATCATTTAAAAAGTGCTATGTGGTTAGAAAGAAGGGGAAATGATGGATCATTTTTAGCAACAAAGATGATTCTGCAGCAATTTTGCATATGATACCAAAGAAATATATATGTATCTCTAAAAATTAAACTCAAAGGATAAGGATTTATAATTAAAAAAAAAAAAAGAACAAAGTCTTAGATACAATGAAAGGCTAGAGCAAGGTTTAAGATGGATGTGTCTATGAAATGTTTATCTGTATGGAATATTTAAACTATGTATTCTCAAAAACTATTCCACCAGGTTCTGCTACAAAGCCAAAGCTCTTAGTAGGCCTAGGATTATAAAGCCTTCCAGGGTAAACATTCCATCAGGAAAGATATTCATTGAAACGCAGGCATGTGTGGTGACTTGCAAGGCTGTGGGCAACGCATAATAGCAATGTAAGAGTTAGTGGAATGCAACAGCTGTCCAAGCCCCCAGTGAACATATGTCAAACCTCATAGTCTTATGCATGACTCTGTCTAACTTCTCCAAGAGGCAACATTATAAAAACCACCATAAACAAGCTAGCTTTATATTTTCTAGAAAATGCTCTAAAGGATCATCCTTGGAAAATAAGGGAAACAAGAAAAATATCCTTTTGAATTTAATAACAGCACAAAAATAATAAAAGTGCTTGCATTTTAAAAGATGATATATCATTAGAATAACAGATTTCATAGGCAAGTTTTTTCAATCCATTACATACTTATAACTGTAAACAAGTTTGGAAATCAAGTTAAAAACATGCATGCTGGCTTGTTTCATGTAACATAATGTTCTCTGGTTCCATCCATGTTGTTACGCATGGCAGGATTTCGTGCTTTTTTGTTGCTATATGTTTCATTGTGCGTATGTGCCAGAATTTCTTATCTGTTCATCTGTTGATGGACATTGAGGTTGATTTCATACCTTGGCTAGTGTGCGTAGTGCTGCAATAAACACAGGAGGGCACATATCTTTTTGATATTCTGAACTCTCCTCCAAGCACAGAAAGACAAATCTTGCATTTCTCATGCATATAAGGGACCTCAATGTTAAAAACACTCGCTCTCATGGACAGAGAGAGTAAAATGATAGTTACTAGAGTAAAGGCAGAGAGAGGAGATAAAGTGAGGATGATTAATAGGTACAACAATATAGTTAGATACTTAGTTACAATAAACAGTATTTGATAGCACAACAAAGTGATTATAAACAACAAATTAGGGTATACGTTAAAATTTGTGGAATGTTACTAACACACAGAAATGTTAAATGCCTGACTGAAGTGATATATGCCCAATCACCCTACTGTGATGCATTCACGTGGTATGTCTGTATTAAAACATCACATGTGCCCACAAAGATGCACAACTATGTGCCCATAATGATCAAAAATAAACATATATATTTATATTAAGAATTATCCGCACGCTGAAATGTTTAGAAATGAAATATACTAACACCTGCAACCTATTTTGAAATGCATCAGAAAAGTAAGATACCTTGATAAATGTATAAGAGAATGGTTAAGATTTGTGATGACTCAAAAATGAGAAATACAGCAAAATTTTAATGGTAGAATCCTAGGCCAGCTAAGATATATATATATATATATATATATATATATATATATATTTATTTATTTAAGGTATATATATATTTATTTAAGATATATATATATATATTTAAGGTATATATATATATATGTATATATATATTTAAGATATATATATCTTAAAATTTTTCAATTTTTTCCAGTATGGTTTAAAATTTTACATTTTCAAAATGTAAAAATTAATTTGGAGTAATAATTCCACTCAAGTTCTTGGTGTCATCAGCTACTATACTCTCAAGAGCCTTTTTTCATGAATTATCCACTTTTATGTCTGTATTATACCACTTTTTAGCTACTGGATTGTTTATTCCTTTTAGCACTTTAATAGAGTGTGTGTGTGCTGTAAAGACACAAAGGTATTTCAATTAGCGTTAGAGAAGAAAAGTTTGTGCTGTTTATTATTTGCAAATTACAGAAACCTAACTCAATCTGACTCAGACAAAACAGAGTATTCATTCAACTTAAATCAAAAGTCTGGGTTTAGTAGTAGGAAATCTAGATGTTTCAGGCATGACTGAATCCAGAAACTCAAAGGATTCTGTCAATACCTACTTTTCTCCAAGGATTCTGTCAATACCTTACTTTTCTCTGTGTCTCTGCCTTTGTTCTCCTGTGTCAGTGTCTTTTAGGCCACTATAAGATTGCTTGAGAAGTGACTGCGCAAGGGGTAGGATTGTAGTATTGTCTGATATGTCAGTTTTTTCCTATTCTGAAAAAATTTCTACTCACAAATCTATGTCCTACACTGGCTATCACCATATCACTTGGCCAACACTTGCAAGCTTCATCTATGTTCATTTTTCTTCTCTCTCACCCTCTAAACTACTCCTAGGTTCTCGCAGTCTGGATTCTGCTCCCACAAAGTTTATTTTACAAAAATAACCAATGACTCCCCACAGCGAGGAAGCCAGTGGAGACGGTCAGCTTTCAATCTTACTGGCCTGAGGGCAGTGTTTGACTCTACTGAACACCCACTTCTCTTCTTTCTTTGGAATGTCTCATTAGCAGACTCTGAGATAAGGACTTGGGTTCAACTAGTTGATTTGAAAGATTTTAAAGCTCAAGTGAGGAAGGAGGGAAAAAGTGAGAAAAAAAGAAGAGAGAAATGTCGATCAAAGGACATTAAAAGAAGCGACCTTCATCAGCTGCCATCTGGATTGTGACAGCAGTGTCCTCATGTCCCCTTGCTTGGGTTTTGCCTCTCTAAATTCATTCTTCAAAATGCAATCAGAGAAATCTACACAAATCTGATATCACTTTTCAAGTTTCTAAAGCCTTATCAGATAAAACTCAGCCCACCAAGCATTCAGCATGAGGCCTCTCTGCTTAACCTAATTTGCCTTTCTTGTTTCTTCTTACCCTGGTCTCCACCTGCAGTTTGCGGTTCTAATCTTCAACTGCTGTGAGGCTCCCAGTAAGCCATTCTCTTTCACACCCTCTCTGTCTTTGCCAAAGTTTCCTGCTCCGCCTGGAGCGCATGTCCCATCCTCTCCACCTGACATGTCTTACTTCATAACTGCGTCAGGTCAGGCAGCCTTTCTCCATGTTCTGTTGTATCTTGAGCAAATCTTTACATTGGCACCACTTAAAGCTGTAACATCAGCACATCTATTGCCCTTTCCCATCTGCCATGGTAAGCCACAAGGACCCCCAAAGATAAACACCACTGATTCAGCAGGCACTTAAATACAAAAAGGAAATATTAACAGTACCATTACTGACCTCTCCCAGTATCCAATGTCTCAAACATATAAAAAATGTATTATCATATATTGGGGGGGCATAAAGTTACGAGAGCTATTTATTTAGGGAGGTAGGAAGGGAGGGAAGGGGGAAGAGTAAGAGAAGCAAAGAGGTCTGTTCTGTGCCACACGCTAGTGTGCTAACGCTGCCAAGTGCCTACGGCATAAGTTGCTGGAGCTCGTGAAGGAGAGGGACCAATAATCCCATTCTGTGCTCCTTGGCACTTTCCCTCGAGAATTTGCTGGGGTTCCCAGGATCTGGAATTGGCTCCAACCTCTAAGCTGAAGATTTGCTTTTATAATAAGGTACTGAGAATTTATGCTACTATTTAGCTTCCCTACATGAACTAGATGTAAATTTCCACCATCAAAATGAGTGACTAGATCTTGTTGAGCTTCTCAAGATAGTCTCTCGGTAGAGACTTTTGGGTCAACATCCATCATTCATTCATTCAACTACTATTCTGTTTTACTTTAAATAGTTTTTTGAATAATAATAAAATATGTACATGGTATAAGTAACAAACAGTAAAAAAAGATATGATCAGGCAGCGCCTGTGGCTCAAAGGAGTAGGGCTCTGGCCCCATATGCCGGAGGTGGCAGGTTCAAACCTGACCCCAGACTGGGAAAATGCCAGGAAGGCTATGTTAACTATTGTGATGAAAATGTGTCAAATGGTCTGTGAAGCTAGTGTATGACGCCCCATGACCATATCAATGTACGCAGCTATGATTTAATAAAAAAAAAAAAAGGAAAAAAAAAAAATAGTTAACTCTGTGACGAAAAAAAAAAAAAAACAAACCTGACCCCAGCCAAAAACTGTAAAAAAAAATATACTACAATAACAGACATGTTATTGTCTATCTGCAGTGTCCAGTATGACAGCTCCTGTGGATATTGATAAAAAGAAACTGAATTTTACATTTAATTTAATTGTAATTAAATTAAACTTAAATAGCTACCTGTGGGTAGTGGCCAATATATTAAGTAGTGCAGGATAAAAAGTAAAACCTCCCTTTCTCTTGTTTCCCCTCAACCACCAAGTTCTCCTCAGAAGTAAGCATATGTCCAGTAATGCTATATGCATGTAGAAACATACATGCATGTGCTTGTGCACCAACAGTCGCATCTGGATTACACAAACCACTTTGAACCCTGTTTCGTTTCATCAACAATCTATTTGTTCACTACTTTTATATCCAAATATAGGATTATCTCAAAAATAAACACTCTATAATATTCCTTTTTATGTATATGCCATAATTAGTCTTCCATAGATAAATATTTTCCTTATTTTAATATGTTTCTGGGGGGAAATTACTGTGACTATTTCAGGGGTACCTAAGAATGTCCACATAGTCTATGATTCACTAAGACTCACAGTCTCAGAATACAGTGGTACTAATGCTAAGGTTTATTACAGCAGAAGGATGTGTAACAGGACCGACAGGGGGAAAGAAACAAGCAGATCCAGGAGAAACCCACATGCGGGTTTCTCACATTCCACACAAGGATATATTGAATGTGCTCCTTCCTTCAACAGCACCCCCTCCAAACAGCCAGTAATGTGGGTAAATTTTGCGCCCATGGAACCACATTGGAGACTTGGTGACAAAGTTTTCACACTGGGGACTGGGCATGTAGGTACTCCTTGACTACAGTTACCAAAATTCCAGATTTCCAGAAGGATAGCAGATGTTCAGTCTTCAAGTAAGTAAAACAGCTTTATTACTTAGGGGAAGTTTCATGTCAGTGCAGAGAACTGACTATTTACCAGCCAAGTCCCAGATGCCAGCTAAAAGCCGGCTTTGCAAGGAAGTCCTTCTAAGGCAGCAGCCTCAGGCTTCCTATGTTAACTCTTTTCTACACAATAAATATCACCATATACATCTGATTTTTCACAAGTATATCTGCAGGATTCTTAGAGGTAAAAATGCTTCATCAAAGGGCATGAACATTCTATTTTTAATAGATGTTTCCAAACTGTGTGCTAACCTACACTTGTACCAGCTGCGTATGGGAATGTTCCCCCTAAGTCCCACAAACAGAGTGAAACAAATACTTTTAAATGTTGACTATGTAGAGGGCAATGTTCTGGGCTCTGGGGATATAGCACCCAACAAGACAGAGGTCTCTGCTTGCATTCTGTAGAAAGGACAACAGAAGAAAGAAAGGAAATAAGTGAACGAAGTAATTTCAAATAATGGTAAATCATACAAAGAAAATGGAATTATACTGCATAATATATGGTAGCAAAGGGACCTACTTCAAACTGAGTAGTTGAGGAAGTTCTTTCTGGTGAAATGAGCTTTGAAATGAGATCTCAATTACAAGAGAGAGAAACTGTCTCAAGACTGGGGAATTTCGGACAAATTTGAGGAGATGGTCCATAGACTCTAATGCAGGAACAGAAGGAAGGCCTTTGCGGCTAGAATACACTGCTGGACCAAAAGGGAGAAGAGTCCAAGTTGAAGTCAAAGAGAATAACAGGGGTGAAACTCTCAAGAGGTTTCTATGTCAATGCAGGAAGTTTGGGGGTTCATTCTGCGCGCTCTTGGGAAAGGCAATCTTACACTAAAAGACTTTTGACTCCACTCTTGGCTATGTGAGATTGGGACTTCAACCTGAAACTCTGCCTTACGCAGAGATAAATCATCTTCATAGCCTGTGCTGAACTTATCACCTTGTGTGGGAATGTCTTTCCCTGTTTCAGGCTCAATTTAGTCTTCTTAATGGTGTGAGTCAAGTAATGGGACACCTGGCCAATCCTACCACTTATCTATCCACTGTGGGAGGGGACGGGGCTCTTTTGCTGCAGCACAGGACAGGTGTGTGCAGGGCAACTTCCCTCTTGCTGGGAAGGACTTGTGGGCTGTGACGGACAGACTCCCACTACTGAAGCTGACATTGCTCTATGTCTTCCTATAGGAGCACCTCGTTTAACTGCAACGTGTTTTCTTTGGCGACTGCAAGGCCAAGATGCAGTAGTTGCACTTCTGCTTCTGATAAAAGGTAACAATGTCACTTGCTTGACAAGACAAGTGCAATGTGAAACTTGTGGAAGATTTTAGGTAGAAAAAGAAAAGAAAAGATCAGTCAGCAACTGTGTAGAGAATGGATTTTAGAAAAATGAAAGAAAAAGAAGAAAGAGCAACTGAAAGGTTGATAGGACATTCCAAGTAAGAAGTGATGGTAATTAAACTACCTTAGTAGCAATGAAGATAAAAGAAGTGAAGCCCCAAGACTTGCTGAGATTTGGACGTGTCTATTGAGGACAGAAATCAACATAATCTCTGTCCCTGTATTAAACTCTCCTGGGACCAGGCATATTTTCCTTTCCCTATGTTAAACAGTAATGCAAATAAGCATAAAATAACATAGCTTATTGCTCAAAGAAATATTTGCTCCTTAAAGACAAGGCTGTAGACTAAAAGCTTCCTTATCAAGACTTGTTTAAATACTCTGGCCTTGACATGCTTCTTGGCCAAAGTCCCTGTCCAGTCCCAATCTGTTCTTTACCTTGTAAGACTTACCATAAAATTATCCAGCCCAGGTCCTAAAACCTTATAGATATCCTCCCTGAATTCCACTTCTGTGACACTGCCCACGTGATTTTCTCCTTAACGACAGAAGGTCTAACTATGGCAGGCTTGCTTCATCAGTAGATTTCTGCTGTCTTTTACACAGTTGAAGGTCCAGGGTGTCTGGGGAGAGAACAAGAGAGAAACAAAGAGCGTCCTCTAGAAGATCATTACCTTACCTCTATTATTCTACAATTTTCAGAGTCTTAGTATAACATCCTAATGGAATGAGTTCCGTGTTAAAATTCAAAACACCTGGTCTGTAGTAAACCTATTGACTGAAGCCTCTCGGTGCCTTAAGCCTCTATTCTGCTAAATAATGCAAAAACCAAAAGTTAAACTCTGGCCCTCCTTCAAAAAATATTAACTAATATAGATAAAACATTGAGTACCTTGAGGGAAAAAATGAACTTTATGAAGTAAAAGAACTGTATTATTTTCTGATTGGAGTGGAACTTTTAACTCCCAGACATTCAACCATTTCTCACTTTGAAGTAGAAGATAGAATGATTTTTCTGATTCTTCTGGAAGTGCCTTGAAATTTTGGTGTTAATTTTCCTTCAAATTCCAGGAAATAGATAATCATTCCAGAACCAATAGGGGTTTTTAAATAGGAAACATCTTTACAGAGAAAAATAATGTATAAAACAAGTAACACAAATATTGGCACTATACACAACCATATATTTTATTCAGGTTATGCAAAACTGATTTGAAAATATCTCTTTTCTCAAGAGAATGCATGCTTGTTATCATAAATATATTAAAGTTTTGATGACTTTGTAATGCATAGAAATCTTTGTTCAGAAAGAAAGAGAAATAGCTATACTTCTCTCTGGGTGGAAATTTATTTTCAGTAAGCATTTCCCACCTAATATTTGAGATCTTCTTATATATGGGATGGACCCAGCAGTACAAGCCAGCATAAGTCTTTTCAATGAAAACACAATAGTTAGGTACTCAGAAATTGAAGGACTGTAAACAGTGCACTGTGGTGTACTGCCTTGCAAAATCTAAATACATGGTGTAGTGCTGAGTCAACTCCTGTAGGTCACTAAATAGAACTGCTGGCCAAATCTAGACAATTACTTTTTGTGTTTTTCCACTGAACATTTCACCACCTGTCTTCGGGTCTGCCCTCTCCGATTATTTCAAGCAGATCACAAAGGAAAGAAGACAAAATGTGGCCAGCCCATATGTCAAGTTAGATCATCTCCAGAAAACACATGCCTTATGAATCCAAGTGGCTATTTATAGACCTGTGATCAGTGATTAAAACCCCAGGAGCATTTTGTTTTACTTCTCACCTCACACTCCTCTCAGCTTCTCATGCTTAATGTTCTGCTGTAGTGCTCTGCCATGTATTAGTAAACAACCTTGTCATTATCATGGGATGTGTTCTCTGTGCCATATGTCTAGTTTGCCTTGTGTGTTTAGTGGCCATAAAATAAGATCAGAGACCAATTTCCCCTTGTCAACCATCAGAAAATTTAGAAATACTTCACCATGTAGAAATTAAGTGGTATAGTAAAAACAAAAAGTAACTTTGAACTATTAGTGATATTTCTTTTTTTTTTCATTAAATCATAGCTGTGTATATTAATGCAATCATGGGTACAATGTGCTGGTTTTATATACTATTTGAAATATTTTCATCAAACTGGTTAACATAGCCTTCACAGCATTTTCTTTGTTATTGTGTTAAGACATTTATATTCTACACCTAGTAAATTTCACATGCATCCTTGGAAGATGCACCATAGGTGTGGTCCCACCAATCACCCTTCCTCCACCCATCCTCCCCCCTTCCCTCCCTCTCCCCTTCTTCTTGGGCTATAATTGGGTTATAGCTTTCATATGAAAACTATAAATTGGTTTCATAGTAGGGCTGAGTACATTGGATACTTTTTTTTCTATTCTTGAGATACTTTGCTAAGAAGAATATGTTCCAGCTCCACCATGTAAATATGAAAGAGGTAAAGTCTCCATCTTTTTTAAGGCTGCATAATATTCCATGGTGTACATATACCACAATTTATTAATCCATTCATGGGTCAGTGGGCACTTGGGCTTCTTCCATGACTTAGCAATTATCAATTGGGCTGAAATAA